>JADWQK010001508.1:0-83043 GCA_017933935.1 Sesamia nonagrioides | reverse complement strand
TTGGATGCATTTAGAAATTGTTGCAGTGTGGTTACCGCCATGCAGATTACGATAGCCCACAATTACGATAGCACCGCTCGCCCGCCCGACCGGAGCTTAGCCATAGACCATATTTTTGTTGGGCCAGCCAAGTAGGATAACAAGCTCACAACTTTGTGGTTTATCATGATATCTTTTTGAAATTTTGTACATAGATTCTTTACTTAAAAATACTAGATTTATTGACAATTAGATTTTCAACTTTAAGCTTTTAAGCTAATGCTTTAGAGATAAAGTTGAAAATCTAATAAGGAAATCTGATAGATTTTAGTAACTTGATGTGCTGTCGTCTGTACCTACTGTGTTCGTATTTGCGACCGGCAGGGAAATCCTTTGATCGGAGGGCACAACAGTGCCCCCGCCAAGTCGAGCGTGAAGCAAACATTGCCGTACCATCCTTTACTGGAACCATTTCGCCGCATCTTCAGGCCCCTGTTTGAGATGGTAAGACCGAACGCAGTAATTTTCGTCACCCACTAAGCTATAATGACATACTTAAAATCCAAAATTTCAATTCTTCTTTTCTGTAAGGTCATTTAGCTCGGTAGTTAAGCGAAAGTAAAGTTTTGTGTTTATTTGCTGACCAGTGTAGATTAAACATAACTGGTGAAATGTGTCACATCACACCTTTTTTTTTATAAATTATAAACTAGCGCTTGACCGCAATCCCGCCTGATGGTAAGCAGCGATGCGATCGTTGATGGTAAGGCGTGCTAGTTTATTAAGAGCCTATTCACTATAGCCTTGAAGACACTCAAATTGTAGTCCGACGGAAACACCGCCGCCGGCAAGTTGTTCCAGTCCCTTGATGTACGCGGTATAAAGGAGGAGGCGAAACACTTCGTCCGGATCGTAGTAGTGTTAACGTACGTAAGGGTGGAAACTCGCCGAACGACGGGTCGTCCGATGGTGGAACGGAGATGGGAGAATTAAATCATGCAATTCCCTCGCACACTCCCCAAAATGCATCCTATAGAACACCGAAAGGCTGGCTACTCTACGCCTGTGCTCTAGGCTTTGGAGACCGTCTCGAGTTAAATCAGGGTCACCAATTAGCCTCTTCGCACGCCTCTCCACTGAATCCAAAGTACATTTCGCAGTACCAGCCCAAATGTGGCTGCAGTACTCCACACACGAACGGACCTGTGCTTTGTACAACATTAGAAGCTGCCCCGGTGTGAACTACCGCCGGACCTTCGCGATGACGCCAAGTTTTCTGGCAGCCACCTTGGCTTTGGACTCAATGAACCGCCCAAAGTTTAGGTTCGAGGAAATCTCAACTCCCAAAAGCTGAAGGCGGTCGGTGCACTCCAAGGATACATTCTGAAAAGTAGGCGCCAAGGTGAACGGGCTCCTTTTGGTGGTGAAAAGACACGCCTGTGTTTTGGCGGCATTGAATGCTACAAGATTGGCTTTGCCCCATTCGGAGACTGCCTGTAGTGCAGCACTCGTACGCTCTACCATAGCCTCTCTTTCGGACCGGATTGATTCCTTACTAGCCCGAGTTTCCGGCAGGTATCTCTCCACAACTGTGCTGTCATCTGCATACCCATCGATGCTGGGCATCAGCAGATCGTAAATATGCAGCAGGAACAGAGTTGCAGAGAGAACAGACCCCTGAGGAACACCGGCATTGGCCGACATGGGCTCCGATGAGCATCCGTCGACAACAACTCGGAGGGACCGTTCAGTCAGGAAGCCTTTTACCCAGCCAATCAGGCCAGCGGAAATGCCGTACGCTGGAAGCCCCCGGTCGAAGCCATACCCGGTCGAAGGCCTTCGAGACATCAAGGGAGACGGTAATCGCTTCCCCATTTTTCTCGAGGGCCTCGCCCCATATGTGAGTGGCATACACTAGTAGGTCCCCAGTTGACCGATTGCGTCGAAACCCGTACTGTCGGTCACTGAGGAGATCGTTACCTTCCAGGTAAGCCAAGAGGCGCGAGTTCAACACACGCTCCATAATCTTGCAGAGTATGGAGGTTATTGAAATCGGCCGATAGTTGGTAGGATCGGCACGACTACCCTTTTTGGGCACGGGCTGCACGTTGGCAAGCTTCCAGGGCTTGGGCACTGTACCAGTCCTAAATGAGAGGCGATACAAGCGCGTCAATACAGGAGACAACTCGGGCGCACATGCCTTAAGAACAATCGCTGGTATACCGTCCGGACCACTAGCCTTATTCACGTCCAGACGACACAGTACTCTCAGAACCTCTTTATTCCTAATGCGAACCTCAGGCATTGAAGCTCCGCAATGTGGTAAATTAGGTGGAGTAGCACTGCCAGTATTAAGACGCGAATTATGGGCAAAGAGAGATGCAAAGAGACCTGCTTTCTCTCTCGCCGTATGGGCCAGTGCTCCATCGTGCCTAACCAGCGGAGGCAGTGTGGGCCGACAGAAGTTCGCCTCGACCGATTTGGCTAGGGACCAGAAAGATCTGCTACCGGATGGTTGCGCAGAAAGCTTGTTGCCAAAATGAGTAATGCGGTCGAAGCAAGCCTTCTTAGGCGCCTTTTTGTAGGACTTGGCAGCGCGGTTAAAGGCTCTCTTCTTAGAGCTTAGATCCGGAGCTCTGCGGTCACGAGCGTCAACCCAGGTGAAATGCCGTATGCTTACGCTGTTCAGCTAGCAGACAGTCGGCGTTGAACCATGGGCGAGCCGAGCCACCGACGGGCACGTCACTAAAGGGGATAAAATACTCCATACCTTGACGCACTACATCGAATATAGCGCGCGCACAGCTCGACGGATTGTCAGAAGAGAAGCAGACATGCTGCCAAGGATAAGACGCGAAGAAGTGGCGCATCTCATCCCAATCTGCTGACTTGTATCGCCACATTTGCCGCTCACCACGTGAGTCGCAATCAGGTGGGGAGAAGGACGACACAGACTTCACCAGACAGTGGTCTGAAGTTCCTAACGGTGAGGAAACTGTAACAACACATCTGTCCGGATCAGTGGTCAGCAGAAGGTCCAGACAATTGGCGGTATGACTGGCTACATCAGGCACCCTAGTCGCTTGTCTCACCAGCTGGGAAAGGCCCATTGATAGCGCAAAGTTTCGCGCTTCTCTCCCAGCGTGGTCGGTCCTCTGGTATGGGAAAAGCCAATCTTGGTGACAGGCATTGAAGTCCCCCAGAGCGACGAACTGTGCGTCAGGGTGCCGATGCAGCGCATTGTCAGCAGCTTCACTGAGGTGGTCAAACAGTCGAGTTGTCTCCTGGTCACCGCTGTGCGATCGGTAGACACAGGTGTAGACAATTTTGTCCACACCAGTGTCAACCAACAGCCATAAGGACGAAAAATGAGGGTCTTCGAGGTGACGGAGACGCCGGCAACAGATGTCATTGCGAACATACACACAGACCCCGGCACGCTGCAGGAAATGATGCTCCAAAGAGTATCCCGGGTAGCTGAGGTATGCCGCATCAGGCGGACATCTGATCTGGGTCTCCGTCAAGAAAAGTAGATGCGGCTTCTCAGTCTCAAGGTGATGGTGTACTGCTAAGAGATTGGAGTGCAGACCTCTAATATTAGAGAGGTGCACTTTGAAAGAGAGGACGTGCGCCCGCTGTGCACACCTACTTTTCTTTTTGGACCTTTTCATGAATTTTTTGTTGTTTTTTTTGAGTGAATAGGAAGGAAGACGGCAGTTGAGTGAGGTGATGCAATGTTAAACCCAACAATGCGACCAACGATGCTGGGCCAGAGGGAGATTGATCTGGAGACTGCGGGGACGCCCGAACCCCCCAGGGATCGCCATCGGGTCCTCTCGTCCGGTCGCCAACCGGCACGATGGGGCCACCCTGGGATTTTTCGCAGTTGGCGGGGCAGCCTTTCGTATGTGGCTGGCACACTACTTGGGCCCCCAACCACCTGCGGTCGGCCAGCGGAGCACCGTGCTTCGGATCCCGCTACCCTCCAGGACCAACCTCCCGACACAACAACATTTGGCGCATCGTACCCGGCATACATCGCAACCCAACTGCTCAGACCCGTCCTCCGTACGGCTTCACCAGACATCATGCCGGAACACGACGTATCGCTTGGCGGCACGACTTTGTCTGGTGGGTGGTTACTTACGCCGGCGGCTGATGTTGAGGCCTACCACCGAGTACCACCGAGTGGTCTCATAATATGGCCCCCTTCTAAGTACTATTGGTACATAAAAAACAACTGTCATTGCAAAAATCCAGCGTAGTGGAACACATCTTCTAATTTAATCTAGCTTATAGCGTTCCACTGCTGGGCAAATACCTCGCCTTAGAAAAAAAAAGTGTCAAATAAGAAAATCTAATAAATCAATTTCTAAACGTTTCTAAAAGAAGTGATATCTCATCAAAAACATTCTGTAAAAAACTAGCCAAGTCTCGATAGAGCTGTTTCTATAACTCGTAAAAAGTAATTAAAACTAGTCAAAGTCGTGCCAAGTCTAAGGTTCCTTAATTACGATTACAATTTTTTATTATTATTGTTTCACTTGTCCGTTGAACATTCTTTATACGTTAGTGGGTAGAAATGTTTAGTTTACACTACGTGTAAACAAGATTGACATCTGATGTAATTAGCTATATTTGTTAGGCGAGCTATTAGGCCATACTAGTATTGGTAATTGGACGCTAGTGTCTCATTTTAGGCTGTTGTTGAATATGCAACACCTGCATTCAGCATTGACGATGCTGACTTGACCTATCTTTTTTTTGGAGCGACAAATCGACCACCGATCCATGATTAGAAGTAATGATTAGAAGTCCGTCTGTACTGGATATATTTTTTTATACTGTTTGTTTCAGGGTCGCCTATACATAAGTATTATTGAAATACGCAGCTTTATCAAAGCTACAATTGACTGGTTATCAAATCAACGTTTTCCAAGTGGCAATTTTCCATGTCCAATGGGTAGCAGTTCTGGCGACAGATTGGTGCAAAGGTGTCATGGATCACTTGGTTTTGTACCCTTGTGTACCCTTCAACGGCCAAGTCACAACATTAACTGTAATAATAAAAAATCGCAGTAAGGAACCTTATACTTGGCACGACTTTGACTAGATTTCATTACTTTTTAGAGATAAACAAGCTCTATCGAGACTTTCCTATACTTTCCTTGACTTTCCTTCCTTTCCTTTCCTTTCCTTTCCTATTCTTTACAGAATGTTTTTGATGCGATAAAATTGACTTGACTGGTGTTCGATTCGGCACAACAGCGTATGACGTATCAAATACGTATTATATTAGTGATTACTTGCTCTGTGGTTATGACGGTTGTGAATACCTATGCAGTTTCTGATTCTATTCTATTAACTATTCCTCAGTAGAGCTTAAAGTACTCTGTGCACATCGCATCGCTGAATGTATTCGATTGTAATTTTAATATTGTATCTTTGTGCTTGCTGACCAGACTGAGTAAAGTATTCATTTCCCTATTCACTATTGTGTTATTTAAGCTAACTACGGTTTTTGGCGGGAAGCTAAGATGAGTGCCACGCTCATTTTTCATTGGACTTTTAAAATTATTTATAGTGTCGTTTACTAAATAAAAACGCGTGATTTATGTAGTAAAAAGTGCATTCAGTGAATAATTCATAAAGAACAGTGAAATATTGTAGCAATCATGGCTTTGTACCAAAACTTCCTCCTAATGTCAGTTCACGCGAGAAACGAAAGGAGATAGGTTTAGTTAGGATAAGTTTAGGATAAGTTATAAAAGAAGACAAGATATAATTAAGACTTGGCTTAAAGGTCTTAGAAACCAGGCCATAAAATCCCCAAAAAAAAAAAAATATGCTAACTACTACTTTGCAAAAAAATGGCGTCGCTTGTCAAACATGGCAATGCGTGACTGTGAGCGATTCTGTTGATGTGAATGTTATTTATCGGAATAGTGGCTCATTTATTTACTGCATTTCTGTTAATTATTATATATTGACTAACGATGGGTCGGTCGAGATCACGTAGTAAGTCGCCACGGCGCCACCATAAAACTAGCAAACATTCAAGGAAGAAGAGTCGTTCTAAAGATCGTTCTACATCAAGGAGCAGAAGTTCGAAACTCGTAGAAAAGTCTAGGGAACGGAGCTCAAAATCCAGGTAAACTATATGCAAATAATTTAACACAATAACAACTAAGTATTTACTATGCATTTGTTTTACATATACCTACATTGTATATTTTCAGAAAAAGATCGCATTCCGCGTCTTCTTCGACCAGCAGTGACGTCTCATATGATGGAACTAGAAGTCATAGGAAGAAGTCGAAGGGGCGCAATAAAATGGATGAAGTTGACAGACTTGCTGAAATGGAAAGACAGAGACGCGTAAGAGAAGCTGAACAGAAAGTAAATATTGTAACAGATATCATACTGTTTATGAACATGAACGCTATTGGGTGTGGTAATCTGCCGTGCGGTAACCCTAGGGTTACCAGAATCACTTTATTAGAAAGTTAAACCTGTACAAACCAACAGCAGGTAAAATGTTGTGAACTAGTGCTCCACCCTGTTTTACAAAGGTGTCATGGTATCTTTCCAAAATATGGAGATTTCCACCCTATGTGAAATTAAATATATCAATGTGTTATAACAAATTATCCTTCTAAAATAAATGTTCTAAATGATGGTGCAAACCATATTGAAATTGCAAGTGTATTTAGGTGATCTGGGACTTAGGTCCGTATTACAGAATGTTACTCAAGCATTGATCTCTGCTTAAGCATTACTTAAAACTAGTTTCAACCAATCAAAAGGCTTGAAACGAGACTTAAGTAGAGCTTGAGTTTGAGTGACGTTCTGTAATACAGACCTTAGACCTAATCTAAATTCTAATTACAAGTTATTAAGATAAGTAAGGTATTGCAAGATATTATGATTGCAATACTGCAGAAACCGCAGAGAGCAATGGCTGTCAGAGTTTTCATAGGGTATCGCTCTATCTTCCTATCAGCCTTGGACAGATTGGTTTGTTGCCCTGAGACCTGGAGGCAAAGGTGCTTGCGTCACTAGTTTAAGTAGTGTCAGTCACAACTTCGCAAGGTCTTGCCATTCGATTCCGTATAAATCTCACACTGAAAAGTTAGGTGAAGTGAACTGTCAATAGCATCAATCCCTTAGCATTAGTTTGATTGGAAGAATCACTTTGATAATGATGGATAGATAGGACAGGTCCTATCAAAGTCTTTTATTATGACCCTATCCATGTAGGCCATTTGGTTAGTATAAACACAACTTGTAACTGTCACCCTACCCCATTATGTAGACGTACCGGATGGCGGCAAAGGGCAGATAATAGACTTTTCCAGCTGCCTATAAATGTGTCCAGGGGCAATCGATATCTGTCACCACCCACACCAACCCAAGGTAGCAGCCTAGTGTACCACGCTCACCATCCAACAGATGGAGCAGAATACCAATATCTAAATCTATGTGTTTATGATATTAATATTAACATCTCGAGTTACATAAGCCTTCCTGGATTGGATAGTCTCTTGACCTGATGTTATCATAAACGCATGTTTTAAAATTTAACATGTTTAGGTGGTGGAAGAAGAAGCAGCAAAAAGAATAGAGCTACTAGTGAAGAAAAGAGTTGAAGAAGAATTGGAAAAAAGAAAAGATGAAATTGAACAAGAAGTGGCTAAAAGAGTTGAAGAGGCCAAACGTAAGATGGAGAAAGAAATGATGGAAGAACTTGAGAGACAGAGAGAACAACAGCGACGTGAGGAGTTGGCTAGACAGGTAACTGACCATAGTACATACCAGTCATGTGTACTGGCAACACTACACAATGTTGCATATACACATGACAACACATACCCTGTGACAGCAACATATGTTGCTCTCGCAGTAACACAAGTGTAAATGCAATATTTAATACCAGCATCATAACAAATAGAGGAACTAATAAAAGTATTATTTCGATCATATCTGTTAAAGGTCCAGTCAGGTGTAGTTCGAGTGCATACAAGAATTAGTTTCTTGAATTCTTATTAATTGTCACTCACCGAGGCTGGCTGTCTCTGTAATTATTAATTATATACATGTCCATTTTTATAACCACATATTTCATACGCACCAACAAGGCAGATTTTATACTATATCCTGCCATATTGTAAGTTTGCTATGAAGGCGACCGGCTAGCATTTTAAAATTGTTCGCTTGACTGTCCCTGGCAGTCACGTAGTCTATAAGTCAGGTCGGAAGACTGCTCAAGAGCAAGAAGCCCTAAGAATTTATTGGAGACGCAGCTTGAGGATCCAGACGTGAGCGCTGAAGGTATTTTTTGAATCTATTTTTTGTATAACCACATTACTGTTTCAAATG
Source organism: Sesamia nonagrioides (assembly GCA_017933935.1). NCBI lineage: Eukaryota > Metazoa > Arthropoda > Insecta > Lepidoptera > Noctuidae > Sesamia > Sesamia nonagrioides. The sequence continues at coordinate 74,685 of JADWQK010001508.1, read as the reverse complement.
AAGGATATACACATTTATTATGATGTTTCATCATTATACATTTTATGGCATTGCATAATTTTGTTTTTTTTTTACTTAAAATTATTATCTTAGGAGACAAAAAAGTTTTCAATATCACCCTAAACATGTGTGATCAACAACATCTAGTCAGTCATTCAAGAGCTGAAGAATTGAGGTTTGCGAAAACAGGCATATTTTTGAAAGGCCATGTTTACGTAAACTCTTTAAATGCATAGTGCTACTCTTATAGATAGAGAAAAGTATTAACATATTATTTCTATTATACAGGAGGAAGAAGCTCGTAAAAGGAAAGAGCTGGAAGAAATCATGGCAGAAAATAATAAAAAGATTGAAGAGGCTCAGCGTAAGCTGGTAAGTTATTTATTTATTTGAAATTCTAACAGAGAAAACACCTTAAATGATAGATAATATAAATAACAGGTTATGACCTTGTGGTTCTCCACTTATAAGAAGTTACAGCATGCAAATATAATAATTATAACAACATGAATACAAATTGTTAATGTTGTATCAAATTAAATTTTAAAACAATGTTATATTAAATTAAATTTTAAGACAATGATAACAAAATTATGTTCAAGAAAAAATTCCATCAACTCAATAATAGAATTTGTTAAAAAAAAAACAATAATAAACATTTTCTTAATTATAAAGTGTATGGTATAAAATCCATTATTAAGAAATGCTATTTATTTTTTAAATATTCTTATAGTATGATATTTCCAATCAGTCCACACTATGAAGATCAAGAAAAATATATATACGTTCAGACACAGTGTTGATGAACAGGATTTTTTTTATTATTGCCGGTAACTAATACTCCACTGTTATACGGGTAAAAAAAAAGATCCATTCTTTCACAATGTTGACGATCGTAACTTTTTTCCCGATCGTACATAATCGGCTTAGTAGTAGCATCAAGGTTTTCAAAATCAAAAGTCATTTATTAATTCTAATCAGGCTGAAAAACAACACTGAAAGCCAGTGAAAGGGCGCTCGTAGTTTGTCCTGATTTCTGGTGCTAACATTATGAATATAGTTTGTTCTTAGTGTATAAATAATATTATGCATAATATATATGATATTAACTAAGATGAATTTTGATGTAACTTCTTCAAATCTCTTAGAAAAACTATGAAACCCAACTGGTAAATATTTAAAAAAGTGAAGTTCCGTTAACGACCACACAGATTTTCAAAAAGCTTTAATTACAGGCATAAGTTAAACTCTTTAACAATCCGTGTGAAGGATCAAACAGATTTATAAAGCTAAACTTACTTCATCTTCTTCATTCATTGTTTGCAAAGCAAAACATTATTAAAATAAAAATTACTTCTTTTATTTTACAATCCTATGCCGTTACATGTAAGATTATTACAATTATAAAATTAGATTAAAACACAATATTATCTTATTTCCAGGCTGAGGAGCGCCTAGCCATGATTGAAGAACAAAGGAAAATGGACGAAGAAAGGCAGAAACTGAAAAAAGAACAAGAAAAAAGAGTAAAAGAGGAACAGAGAAAAATATTAGGCAAAAATAATTCAAGACCTAAATTATCATTCTCCTTGAACCCTCTATCATGAGTTGTGGTCATCAGTAAGATTGATGCCCACTTTCTAACGAATGAGGTTCATCATTATACATTAGCATCATACTTACTTTACAGGTATTCCCTAAGAGACATTTTCATTAGCTTAGATTCTATGTGTACAAGTAATTTCTTATTTTTTAAAGGCGAGAAGTAGTTTTAATGAGCGTAGTAAAAATTAAAGGACTTGTGGTGGAAAATTGGCGAACAAATTCACCAAGGTGCTATGATAGCGCTTCAAGATATGCAGCCAAACCAATTGTATGTCTAAGAAGGGTTTATTGGGTCATGAGCGTGTCTGAGGGGACAATTGGCCCCTGTGCAGTCCAGGCGCGTAAGCATTTAGTCAAATAATGTAATGTGCTGCAATTATAGTGGAAATCTATTAGGTACCCAATTTTCAACGACTATCAATGGTAGGCTTGTTTATACATATTTTTTCCAATATGTCATATTTACATTATAGGAGTGAAAGTTTGGATGTATATTTAATAAGGTGCGTTGGGGTAAGATCGGCGCTGGGGTAATAACGTACAAATCAAATATCCCATTTACAATTACACACAACAATTACTAATTAAATATTATTAATAACTAATTATTTACATTTGCTAGCAATAAAAAATAAAGCCATGCTAGCTAAATGTAGCTAGCATTAAAAAATAAAGCCAAATAAATGGGATATTTGATTTGTACGTTCTTACCCCAGCGCCGATCTTACCCCAACGCACCTTACTCTTTCACGCAGAAACTACTGAACCGATTTGCCACACGGATAGTGTATAACCAGGATTAGCATATACTTATGCAAGTGAAACTGTGGGGTGTTCCTAGTTAAAAATGTGATTACATGCTGTTAACCCTCGCATTAATCGTCCACAATTTTGTGTACATAAAGGTTTATGGAGATAGTCTGCAACAATAGTGAACTATTTTTGTGAACTTTAATATGAACTACATTGAAAAGTAAACAAAATATTGAATAGATGTAAGAATTAATCCTATCTAAATGCTGTTTATTTATAACATTTAGATAACATTTCACAGAGGAGCCTTATAAATAATGCTTTAATTGCATTATTGCAATAATAACAAATGCATTGGCCAAAATGAAATAAATAATTGCATTATTTCAGTCAAATCTTTTGCAGTCCTAATATTCAACATGAGACACCAAACGGTTGATTCTAAAAGTGAAGATGTGAATGTTTTCAGTGAAAATTATTATTTTCATGATATAAATAACTATAATGATAGACTTCTATAAATGTACATATGATTGTGAATTTAATGTAACGATTTTAAGTTAGAATAATATAAGACATTTCAGTTACATTATTTTATACTATAGCGTAAAGCTGCAGATTATTTGCGTCACACACTATCAGTAGCAATGGAATTCATTTTGACATTGCAACAACCTTCATTGCGTTACTTTGTTGGACAGACAAATTTACGAACATTTGGGACAATGGATTAGCAAAATGCTTCACTATTAGTATCAATTAGTAATGGTCTGTTACACAATTAGGGTACAGACTCCATATCTCGTTACATATTGGTGCGACTGGCAGCATATGTGACCATTCTTGGCCTTTGGTACGCATCCCCCGTACCAAATCACAGCTGCTTAGGCATATCATATATCCCGCACGGTACGCTTTAAGTCACGTTTACAACTCATTCCTTTTGTAAGTTTATCAAACCGACTGATTAAGGAACAGGCTCGGAAGTTTATACATATTCACTCTCCACTCGTCTTCGTATTTCTCTAACTCCAGAGCTACCTTTGCACTGGATTTTCTCAAGTTCTTCCGTAAAATATTAGAAACATGTGAAAGTTCAAAATAAATAATATAAATGTTTCCCCTATGGGTCGCTACCTATTACATTAGGGTGTGAAATGTCGGTATACTATTCTTACACCTGTTTAACCTGGGGGTTACAAGTGTGACGATATTATAATATTGTGTTATGATTGCCTTATACAATCATCTGACTTCCATCCATGTTTAGTATTTGGTTCTGCTCATTTATTATTATAAATAAATTATTTCTCCCGCAATAATATCTATTTTCATTACTTAATATAAGCCATTTATATGTAATAAGTTAAGTTGGAATTCATATTACTGTGTTGTGTCGTACTCTTGACGCCTTCTAACCCAGTGCTATCAAATTGTAGTAATTATTAAAATACTCAAAACAAGTTCTAGTAGGAATACATTTCATCTTGAAAGTTCTAAAATATTAACAGCGTTCATGCAATAAAGATTCTAATTGCAATTGATAGTGTTACCTAATTAGGATGTTGAATAAATTGCGAGTTGAGTGTATCTGTGTATCCCAAGTCACAAGTCATGACGAGACAAAACACGACACAGTAATGTGTGTATGGCTTTAACGTCGACGCTTTTCATTGTTATAGAATAATGTAGATGTTACGTATTTTGCACAAAAGAGATATTTATACAGATACTGATCGGCATCAGCAGCCTTACAAGAAAGGCCTCACTTAAAAATAATTATTTTTATTGGTACATCACATGTATGAAAGGAAGTACCTAATTGAATGTATTATTGAATTACGGTATTGTATTTCAATCGTCCTGCCGTTATGCATACTTTGAACAAACAAAATAATTAAGTGATGTGAGATGTGATCTAAAAGTTTTTGATTGCAATAAATATTTATAAAGTGCATCCTGAACATTCTTAGTGTTAGCAACTCATTATTCATTTAATTAAATAAAGCCCTTCACCTGATTTGTTCGTTTTATTTACATAGGCCCTTTTTAACTGATCAGATTTAGATAAAATATCTGACCTATGACGCATAGACGATCGGTCCAAACTAGCTCAAGATAGAGAGGAATAGAATGACGAGAGGCCTGTGCCCTGTAGTGGGACAACAAAGGTAAAGTAAATAATATTATTCCCAATCAACCTTGAGTCTTAAGAGGGGACTCTAGTGGCGTTTTCTCCATACAAACGTATTCCGCTGTTTTCTTCGTGGATAACACATATATTATACGCGCCCCTATTATTTGATTTTTTTTTAAATTTAATTAATAAAAAAAATATGTAGTTTCAAAATCCCGAAATACCATATAATACCCAATATTACCGCGATGTTTAGACGACTATTACGCAAATGTGATAAGTTTTTGATAAAAAAAAGCATATATACGGTCGAATTGAGTAACCTCCTCCTTTTTGAAGTCGGTTAAAAAGAAAATAATAGAGGCATAGGTATACTTTTCCTCTAAATTTTCGTGTTTTGAAAAAGAAAACAGCGGAATACGAAACATCTTTTGGTCAACGTTTTTGTAGGTAAAATCAGCCTGAGTTGCAACTGTCCTTTTCGCACTTTACGGGGAAAGATTGAAAGCGGCGCGACGGCAATGGTTTCTTCAAATTCCTCTGCACTAGAGTCCACTCTTAATACTTATAGGTACACTCTTAATATATATATACTTTATCTTATAAAGTGTGACAGATTGAATGTGCTGTGGTCTGTTCCTACACAAATAAATAAAAAAAACGATGTAAGCAGTGGCTGAGCGATCGACTGCTGCGCTACGTGCTTTCCATATAATAAAAAGTACTCTGTGCTAAGTGCCACGGCTTCGATTCCCGGAACAAATATTTGTATGGCCTACAATTAGTCGTTCCGGATCTGGCTGTTTGTGTATGTGACTTTATATGTTTGTAAACGCACCTACGATACAGGAGAAAAATACCTAGAGTGGGGCAAAGTTTTAATAAAAAATTGACCGACTCGTTAGGCTTCCTGTTGGATTACTATGACGAGTTGAAACTATCGTTCCTTTTTCTGGACAGCCTCCGTAGCGTAGCAGTAGCGAACGCGGCCGCTGCGCAAGGAGGCGCAGATTCGATCCCGCAGTGCAAATATTTGTATGCAAGAATATGAATATTTTGCACTGGTCTGGTCGTGCCTCGGAAAGCACGTTTGGTCCCGGTTGCCATACGTTTGATGTCGCCTTCGGGTTGTGGTGGTCAGACGGCAGTCGCTTCTCGGAAATTACCGAAGTTTAGCCAAAATCAGCAGTTAGACTGGTAAAGCGGACCCCAGACTCCAAAACTGAAAAAGCCTCGGATGCGACTGGGATTAATGCTGAGATGATGATGAGCGCTATTCCTTTCTCCCCTGTGCATGACGCCAGATTCGTACCGGCCTCAGACTGCATGTCTATGTATACGAATATAATTATATGTCGCAGACAGCGACGGCAGAGCGGGTAGGGTTAACAGCATCTTCGTGTGGTGGTACAGGTTCCATTTTGTAGGTGAGTTTTGAATTAAAGCACGACGTGTAGATATACCCTCCAGTCTTGACAATCACAATTTAAATAGGCAAACCGACAGTTTCGGTTCGGAGAAGTGCCTTGGTCCGCGTCTCGATGCAAAGTGACCGTTCCACCAACCTCACTTTCCAAAGCGACTCCAGCCATGTGCCGCCATCACAAAATGACGTCACAAGCGTTTGCCCCTGTACTACGTAAATCAAATGAGCAACTTTTCTTCAAATAATTTCGACGATCTCCGACATATAAATACAGTGCACTCGCCGCAGCGGAGCCGAGGCATACCCGGCATTGATTGTACCTACCTATTCGACGGCAAGTAGGTACACTAGTAGCTTAAGCTTTAAGCCATAATGTTGAAAACTGGCATCTGTAGGTAGGTACTTACATGAAACGTTGTGTTTTGGTTTCGATCTCTGAGGTGGAGAACTCAATAATAATATTGGGTATTTCAAAAGAAAGGACAGGCACGCCACCTATATCATACAGGGACTTACAAACACTGGTGAAATGTGGACATGCTATTATGATGAAATGTAACCCATCTATGAACCGACAACGACAAACATATTTAACTTAACCTTCGAATTTCGATAGTCTCATTGTCATCAACCTTTTTATCGTCCCACTGCTGGGCACAGGTCTCCTCTCATACAGAGAAGAATTGAGCGCAATCACCACGCTTGCTCAATGCGGGTTGGCGATTTCAGGTGAAAGTCCGGGCTTCCTCAAGATGTTTTCCTTCACCCTGTAAGCACACCAAGCTACTACAACCTGACCCTATTTGACCCTGACCTTATTAGATTTTCAACTTTATCACTAAAGCATTAAGGCCCAAGGTTGATTACGAATATCTGACAGGGGTAGCTTGACCTGCTATCGTCCGTACATATATAAAAGTTACATTGATACTTGCCTGACATGCCATCGAACCCGCACACTCATACTTGAGAGGCTGGTGTTTTAACCACTATGCCACTACGACTTTCAATGTATGGATGACAGCAGGTCAACCTACCCGAAACTGTCAAAAATTTCCAATCAACCTTGTGCCATAATGCTGAATCGGTAGAGTTGAAAATCTGATAAATAAATCTGTCAACTTGTAGTAGCTTGATGTACTGTCGTCTGTACGATAGTCTCATGTGACTGTTTTAATTTAATTACGAGCTCACATAATTACCCTTGACATCATTATTGATTAAAAACCGATAATTCGCGTTAAAATTGAAGACCGGTAAACCCCTTGAAATCACTAGTGTGTCACTGTCACTTGCCTATGTCGTGTCACCAATGTCAAAATAATGATTGCGAGTTTGTCATTATGTGAACTTTGCTCGTCACCGGTTGTTGTACTAGTCGATTAGGAAAGATCAATAATTACTTTAAATGTATTGAATAAACAATATCTTTTTATTTATTTAATATTACAGTTTTAAACTATTTAAGCATAATGGCAGAATTTTTGAAAGGTTTACTGTTGTCGGTTTTAACAGAGAAATGTTACGAAGAATATTTCGTGAAATTCAACTTTCTTGATGGTAATTTTGTTCTAGATATTTGATTATAGAAGCGCTTCATTTACGCGGTATTCCCAGTTATTGTTGTGTTTCATTTTGGAAGGTCAGAGTATATTGTACTTAAATTTTGAACATAAATATGTTGTGTTATTTCAGGTCCTTGTTTGACTGCAACGCTAAGCAAGGGTCTCGGGATCGGAATCATTGCCGGCTCTATCCTAGTGAAAGTACCGCAAATATTGAAGATTTTGAGCAGTAAGAGTGGAGAGGGTATAAATGTTTATGGAGTATATTTGGAGTTATTTGGAATCACAGCAAACTTTGCATACAGTTATGTTATGGGCTTTCCATTTAGGTATGTAGCTTTATGATTTCCGTTGTTTTATTTAATACAATAATGTGGTTATAGAAACTTTCATAGTAACAACACATCTTAGTGGTGTACTTACATTAATATTGATTAAATAATTCAATGACATATAGACAGTAAAAAAATAATTTGTAAAATACAAAACATTGCTTGTCAGATTCTAATCAGACAAATTAAAAAGATAAAAAAAAAACCTAAACTATAATGTGTTTTACAGCGCTTGGGGAGAAGGTACATTCCTTGCAATACAAACGGCTGTGATAGCAGCTCTGGTGCTGCACTATAGTGGGGCGTCAGGAGGAGCTGTTGTATTCATGACTGCTTATGCAGCCTGTGTGTCAGCATTAGTCAGCGGGTTCACACCAACAAATGTGCTGTGGACTATGCAAGCGCTTACTGTTCCTATTATTGTTATAGCCAAGGTAACGAACATGTTTGGTATTTATATTTTTGTTCACTTATGATTTTACACTTCATTAACAAAATACACATTTTAATTAGTTTAGGACACTGGCTAAGTGTTCTGTAAAGTGTTGAAAGTAATTTCCTAACTTATGTCTATAAAAACTGCTTACAATCTCATTTCAGTGATGATTAATGTCAAAAACTTAAAAATGCAGAGAAATTAGAGGTATTTTTGACAGATTGCGAAAAATCAGACTGTAGATATTCTTAAAATTATGAGTATTGTCCCGCTGATATATTGATTGAAATAATAATAGTTTATTATTTTAACAAGTATCTGCACTCACACACACGCTCACGCACACTGGAGCCTCCTTTTAAGCAGAAAAGCCTGTTTAAGGAGACTCCGCTCTTCCATAACTTAATAAGTATCATTTAGGTATATATTTTATACAAAACTAAAGGAAATAATAATACTCCACAATAGCGATGGTAAGTCTCCCCTTTGAGAAGTGGCTAGACAAGCCCCACGGCACCCTCCTCTTCCGCCTGACGCAGGTCTTCACTAAACAGGGCTGTTTCGGGAGGTGCCTGTTCCTGATAAGGCAGGTAGAAACGCCAGGGTGTCACCACTCATCATCATCATCATCATCATCATCTCAGTGTTAATCCCAGTCGCATCCGTAGCTTTTCAGCTTTGGAGTCTGGGGTCCGCTTTATAACTGCTGATTTTGGCTAAACTTTCGATATTTTCCGTGAAGCGACTGCCGTCTGACCTCCAGAACCCGAAGGCGATATCTAAGTGTTGCAGTTAAACCAATTGTTAGACTTTTGGGGGCTCCAACAACCCGTAACGACTGCCACTAGAGGTTCGTATGGTAACCGGGACCAACGGCTTAACGTGCTTTTCGAGGCACGACCAGACCAGTGCAAATATTCATATTCATGCATACAAATATTTACACTGTGCGGGGATCGAACCCGCGCCTCCCTGCGCAACGGCCGCGTTCGCTACCGCTACGCCACAGAGGCTGCCAGGGTGTCACCACTGTGGTGTCATATGGTGGAGGTTTGCCCGGCTTAGGTAGAGCACCGTCTTGCCCTCGTGGCGGCGATCTCTCGCGTCCGGCCCTGGTCCAGGCCTTGATCTGGAGCGAGAGTGCATGGCAGGCCGTCACCTCCTGCGAAGCAATGATGCTGGCAAAGGAGGAGGCGGAGCGGGTGAGGGAGCGGGAATTCCAGCGCCCTCACGCCTCAGTCGGCGCAGGAGATGCTCTGGTCGGGAGATAACATCAAACTCCCGGCCACCGTAGGCGCGTGCTTGCGGGCGGCGAGCAGTGGGCAGCTGGCCGAAAAGGACCAGCCCCCTAATCGGCGAACACATTTTTGTCAAATGATTGCTACTAATTGGCATCAGTTGGGATCGTTCGGACCGCCCATTGGTCCGTTCGGTCTAAACGATCCCAACTAGTCGCAATCATCATCATCATCATCTCAGCGTCTATCCCGGTTGCATCCGCGGCTTTCGCGTTGGAGCCCGGGGTCCGCTTTCCTGCACATTCTCCTCCATTTCGCACAATCTTTAGCATCCTGTGGCAAGAGCTTGTTGGCACGCATGTCATCTCTTACAACGTCAAGCCAGCACTTCTTTGGTCTACCCCGGTTGTTCAGGCCCGGCGGAGGCGCTATGGCAAGACATTTGTTACCCACGTAACATGCCGGTTTGCGTAAGACGTGGCCGTACCAGCGTAGGCGACCCTCCTGCAGTTTGTCTGCAATGTCACGGACACGGAAGGCTGCCCCGGATGCGGAAGTTCCTGATGCGGTCTTTCCGCGTAACTCCACACATCCACCGCAGCATGTTCATCTCCGTGACACGCAGCTCCTGCTTGTGTCGCTCAAGCACAGACCACGCCTCACTGCCATACAGGAGAACAGGTCTAATGATGGTTTTATAGACCTGTCCCTTAAGCTTAACCGGCATTTTGGGGTCACAAATGACACCTGTCACCTCACGCCATTTCGCCCAAGCTGCGGAAATACGTGCCTTGACGTCGCAATCAATGTCGCCGGACGCGTGGAGCACAGACCCCAAGTATTTAAACTGGTCTGTGCACTCGACCATGTCTCCGCCTATGCGCACAGACATGGGGTCTGTCGTGTTGCTGGCCAAGTACACGGTCTTCGCCACGTTGAGTTTCAGACCTCCGTTCTCAAGTGAGTCCTTCCACGCATTCACACGCCGCACCAACCGTTCCCTGTCCGCGTCCGCCAGCGCGATATCGTCAGCATACATGAGTAGCCAGGGAGGCTGCTCGTGTGAGTCCTTGATGCTGTCTGACAAGACGTCTAATATCACGCTGAACAGAAACGGACTAAGGACGGATCCCTGGTGGACTCCGACGGTGATGGGGAAGGGTTTAGTGTCGCCAACAGCGGTCCTAACAACGGAATCGGAATTGAGGTAAATGTCTCGAATTATGTCAACATAGGCTTCAGGTACCCCTTTGGACCTCAGTGTACACCAGATCACCCTGCGAGGGACACAGTCGAAGCCTTCTGCATATCTAGAAAGAGCATATGCAGAGGCGTGTTCTTCGATCTGTATCTCTCCATGGTGATCCTAAGTGCGAAAATAGGGTCCATGGTTCCGTATCCTGGCCGAAACCCATATTGACACTCCGAGACAGCACACTCCTGCCGGATTCGGGAGTCTATAATCCTCTCAAAGATTTGGTGAGGTTGCCACACTCCTGAACCGAGACCTTGCCTTTAAAGACTGGAGTAATAATACTCAGCCTCCATTGGCTCGGGATTTTGCCGGTCAGGAGCACGCGGTTGAAAAAGTTAGTTAACATGCCCACACCGCGAGGACCCATCGCCTTCCAGGCCTCAATGGGGACTCCATCAGCTCCGACAGCTTTCCGATTCCCCATACGACGAAAAGCCGTTTGGACTTCCTCAGGCGTTATCAGAGGCACTAGTCCAAGGTTCGGAGGGAGTTCCGGTGTCTGCACCTCTTGTTGCTGCTTGTTCAGCAGCTCGTGAAAGTACGAGCGCCATCTCTCCTTCACCGCGAGGTCCTCGCATAGCAGGTTGCCATTAGGGTCTTTTACACAACGGCACTTGGATATATCCTGTGCCGCTTTGACCCTGGAACGTGCCAACTTGTAAATGAGCTTTTGCCCCTCAGACGATTCCAACTTCTCGTAGAGAGGTTGCAAGTGGTCTCGTCTGGCTCTGGCTACAGCTCTTTTAGTGGCACGTTTGGCAACCTTGTATGCGTCGCGATCTTCAGGAGATCCGGTCGCTTGCCACGTTTTGAAGAGGGCTTTCTTCACCTTAGTCTCCCTCTGGACTGTGTCGTCCCACCACCAGGTTTCCTTGTCACGTTTGCGGCCGCCCTTAGAGACGCCGAGTACCACCCGCGCCGCCCCCGTAATAGCTGCCTGGATCCTGTCCCAGTGACCTTGCACAGGTTCTCCGTCGGTACCGACGCACTTGTCGCCAATAACCGACACAAAATCCTGGGACCTGTTTTCATCAAGCAGCCACCACCGGATCTGGCGCCGACAGTCCTCTACACGTCTACGTTGGGCCTTTACGCAGAGGTCCATGACAAGGAGACGGTGTTGTGCAGTGAGACTCTCACCGGGTATGACTTTGCAGTTGGCTACTTTGCCGATGTGGTGCCTCCTAGTTAGTAGAAAATCGATCTGGGTAGCGCTTCGCCCGCTCCGGTAGGTGACAAGGTGCTCCGGCTTCTTTTTGAAGTAGGTGTTCACGATCGCAATCATTTGACAATAATGTGTTCGCCGATTAGGGGGCAGGCCCGGGTCGACTGCGCGTTGTTTCATGCGCGTCTCAAAGAGATGTCAGCACATCGTTACGGGGTCCTCGAAGACTGATGCCTCCTGGGTCAGGGTTGCGGGTTGGTTAAAAAATAAACCGTGGCCCTGGTGCACAGGCAAGCGAAGAAACACAGTTTAGTCAGTAAAACTCTGACACGCCCTTCCGCTCCCAACCAGAACAAGAAAAAAAGGTTATGCATGGTGCTTATAATAACATACAGATGCTGAACTTAAAAGATTAAAAGCCATAGGTATTTATGTATGGGCCTGCGTCGCCTGCAATAAATGAATAAATAGGTTATCATGACAGGTGTAATAATAGCAAGGAAGTTCATAATCTTCTTAAAAACATTAACAAAGATTGCAGAATGTAAGCAAAAAAGACTTTACATAATTATTCATGCTAATTATACTTAACATCTATTTATGTAATATGTTTGTGACAAGATTCAAGAGAATTTGCAAATAAAGAGATTTTGTACAGCCTCGGAAATAATTTTAAGTTTTTAATGTAGCTTTTTATTTTTTTCAGTCTATTCAAATAATCACAAACTACAAAAATGGCAGCACTGGACAGTTATCAGCAATTACGTGCCTGTTACTGTTTGGAGGAAGTATAGCCAGGATTTTCACATCACTTGTCGAAACTGGAGACTTTATCATTATTCTGACCTACTGTGTATCCACAGTTGCAAATGGCGCCATAGTAGCGCAACTACTTTGGTACTGGAATGTCGTGAAGGGAACCCAAATCAAAAATAAGAAAAAGAAGAAACATGCATAATTTATTAAAATAACAATGTTAATAAAACATTTTTACCTCAAATTTTGTTTTTTATTATTTTAATCTGATTGATAAACTGATTACTGATATATTTGATAACTTACTTATTAAGATAACCGTATACCTACAGAATATTGGATTAGAAAATAATTTATTCGTTCGATGATAATATCAGAGACATAAATTCGCCGAGTCCTAGAGGAAAACATGTCATCTTCATCTCCCTTTTCCCACTTATAGGTAGCCTATAACAAAAATAAAGTCGCCTTACACTAGGAATTCTCCTGTATCGTGGGTGCGTTCACAAACATTTACACTCGCATACAATAAACAGCCAGACACGGAACCTGTAGGCTATACAAATATTTGTGTGGTATGCGTGAACACGCAGCGCAGCAGTTGATCGCTTAGACACTGCACCAACCGTGTCGTCAATAAATCCTATACCTATGTAACTATAATAATATGGGTTCACAACCCAGTTACTGGTTAATACGATATGCATATGCCTTCTTAAGGCTGTGCTTCCTGGCTTCTGTCGATATGTAGCGACTGTCTTAAGATCCATCACTGACAGACGGGACCATTGGCTTAACGTGCTTTCCGATTCATGGAGTGGTTTTGGTAGGTACCTATGTAATCACAGCCGTCTTAAACTAAGCTGGGGCCCTTGGGCACACAGGAATTGGAGGCCCTTTTGGTAAGAAAAAAAAAACACGAATTATACTAACATTTTTAAACTAAGTTTAATCATTTTTTATAGGTAATCAAATTAGGATTGTAACGACGGCCTTGTTACCGGAGGCGGAGGCGACGACTCACACCTCCGCGGAGGCGGAGGTGAAAGTAGATATAGAAAAAATTGAAATTTATGGTTAATTTAATCAATATTTTTATTTTCAATACATACAATCAAGGGTCAAAAGTGCATTACCGCTTTTGAACTTTATTGCACTAACAATACTGTACACTAATATAATAATATGTACTAATATTACTGTACATTGATAGTAGTACACTTAGTAAAAATTTAATTACCTTCTAGTAATGAAAATTAAGGAGAAACAAATACAATTTGTTTCTAGTGGGGTGTACGGTCGCGCAGCGGAATGTTGTTGAATTTAAAAATTTTAAATATGCAGTTATTTAGTGTATGACGTCGTATAATTGTGTATGGTAAAAAAAAAATTGTGCACGCAGCCATTGTAGAGAAATTCACCAAAAACTGATTCCGCTGGGCGAACGTTGTCCTGGCGGAACTTTTTTTAATCCAATGACTTTAGAAAAAAGAGATGTGTCCAAAAATTAGTGTGTATTTGTGTATGTATGAATAAAATTTGTGCATGCATAAACTTCGGAGAAATTCAAGTTTCCGCTGCGCGAACGTTTGGCCATTAGCTAGTTTTCATATAAAGCGCTTACATAGAGCTGTAGATTTTTACATACGTTGTTTTGAATTTGTGCATATTTGTGTACAAAATAGATTAAGAAAAAATCGTAGAGCTAAAAAGATAAAAAATATAAACGTAAAACACGCTTATTAGGTCTTAGTTCACCAGTAAACCTCCGTTATAACTCCGCAACAATTGTACGGAGTCGAAGGTGGAAGCGAAGATACGATTTTTTGCGGAACTTCCACAGTAACGGGCGAAGGCGAAGCTCCGTTACAACCCTAAATCAAATACAGTATGAAGTTATATGTCATTAATTATATTCGAATGTTGTCGTTTTTGGTGATTCTGATAATAGAAACGAATATCGCAATCAACAAAAAACAGCAGCATTGGTTTTTTATTATCATACGGGATTTTTGTTGATCAAAATCTTCTATTTTATCATTAAAATCAATGTTTTGAAGGATATCACTTTCAATGCACATAATTACTTAGCCGTTCTTGCAACATTGTTGTTCGCAATTTATTTCTTACTCTCCTAAGATGCGAAAATGACCGCTCTCCACTACAAAGGCAAAGGAATATTCTTGTAGCAATTTCTACGTTTGGAAATTTTCTTCCAATTTATGTGCTTTGTTTGCAATTATGTTGAATTATATAAAATATTTTTAATACCTGGATTTCATCCATCTTCTTTTTTTGTAGGGCTATCACGTAACAATAATATCGACTTTTTAATGGTTTTTCGAAATATCAAGTTATTATTATTATGCATGTTATTTTAGTGATTCAATTGAAATATGCTGCAATAGGAATTGTTAATAGTTAGCATGTAAAAGGCAATAATCATGTAAATAAAAGGATATTTGTAAAACGTGAGTTGTGATAACCCTAAATTGGTTTATTTAACTTTAGTCTTTATCGGTGAAGATGGACCTGAGATCCAGAGCAGATTGGAGAAATGGCAACAGAAGCTGGAGAATGTTGGCTTGAAAATCAGCAGAACCAAAACCGAATATATGTTCTGCGATTTCGGCGGTCTCTCCACTTCTGGAGCCATAGCGCTTGATGGCGCACTCCTACCAATCTGCTCCGACTTTCGGTATCTCGGTTCACTCGTGCAAAGCGATGGCGAAATAGATCGGACGGTTAAGCACAGAATTAAGACTGGGTGGATGAAATGGCGGCAGGTCACGGGAACAATCTGCGACTCCCGCATTCCCCTTAAACTTAAGGGGAAAATATATAAAACCATGATCCGACCTGCTGTCTTGTATGGATCAGAATGTTGGGCTACGAAAGGGATGAATGAAAGGCAATTGCATGCAGCCGAGATGAGAATGCTAAGAGGGATGTGTGGTGTTACACGAATGGATAGAATAAGAAATGAGTACATAAGAGGAAGTCTGAAAGTGGCACCGGTAGCTGAAAAGTTGTGTGGAAATCGGTTGTCATGGTACGGGCATGTGTTACGGAGAGTCTTAATTATGAATGTTGATGGCTATAAGAGTAGGGGAAGACCAAAGAAACGATGGATGGAATGTGTGAAGGATGATATGGCTAAGAAGGGGGTGACTGCCGAGATGGCTTCTGATAGGGATGCATGGAAGAAAAAGACATGTTGCGCCGACCCCAAATAAATTGGGATAAGGGCAGGAGAATGATCATGAGTCTTTATCGAGCTACCAACGCCAAGCTCGATAACACAGCAGACAGAAATACACCAATGTTAGAACTATAGTTCCAACATTGGTGTATTTCTGTCTGCTGTGTCTTTGGTTAGATATAGGATGGTTTACTTGGAAATAAAAAACTTCATAATAACATCAAGTCAATTTATTGAATTAGTTGCATCAATCACAAACGAATACAATTTTAGTCAACTAACTTTTTTGTTCCAGTTGTTTGGAATGATCCATTTGCCGAATGGAAAATTATTCTTGTGGCATTTGAATAGCGAAGTATTAACTAAGCAGTACCCCAATTGCTCAAAATTAAATGCGAAATTGGTATTCTATTTTACGCAGACCATTACACCTCACAATTATGAAAACAAAAAATCCATCATATTGGGTTCTATGTCTATATTTACAGCTAGTAATCTTAAATATATTTTGTATTAGTAAGGATACCGAAAATCGACCGTGGATAACTGACGCTTATCAGCGACATTAGTGACTTGTTTGTCGTTAAATTATTAATATGATCAGTTGATTCACAGTCAAATTGTATGAAGATGGTGTGTAGCACCTTAACAAAACTTAAACCCTAACTGTAAACCTAGCACTCAGTGGCAAATCCAAACATTTGTGATTTATTCTTTGGGGGCTGGTTCGGGGGGTGCTTGTTTTTCTTCAGGGTGGGGATTTCTTTCAGGCTCGTTGCCATCGGCCCACTTTCCGTCGTATTCTTTTCTGTCCACGTATCTTTCTTCTTCATATTCACCCTCGCTACGATGACTATCGCGCTCAGAGTAACGGGAATAACTGTAAAAGGTATTATATTTTAGCTGAGTTACATATACTTTGGTGCAATAAGTCTATTGTATATGTTTAACAATATTCTTTTAATTTTATTTGTCGTAAATCTCAAGTGCAACATGTATTCGCAAAAAGTGCGGCTAAATATTGGTGTAATAAAGTATTTACCTATCTCTGTCTTTGTCGCGTCTTTCTGGGCTGTACGACCTAGACCTGCGTGGTCTTTCAGGACTCCGGGATCTTGAGTACCGACCGCCTCCTCTGCGATCTCTGAAGTCACGGAAACCGCCTCCTCTGTGGAACAAGAAAGAAACATTATTATCATTTTTAATTATTAAAATCAATTAACATAGTCGTGTTTGTATTATGTATAATTTTTATAGTATAAAATGTAATTTCTTACTAGTCACTCTTATTTTGGAGTTTATTGTTACAGAATGTTTAATTTGACATAACTAGAATGTTTTGGTATTTTAATGCAAATAGTGTTACCTGAATGGTCTGCCTCGGCCGCCGCCTCCCCGGCGCGGTCTGAAGGGTCGTCCTCCCCTAGAGCGGTTGTCGCGCCACTCCTGTTGGAAGCGTCGACCGTCATCTCTCCGGAAATCTCCCCCGCCGCGCCCGCGACCGCGCTGTCCTCCTCCGTTGTACGTGTGGAAGCGAGGACGATAGTACGTCCCGCGCTCGTAGCCTCCTCGCCCACGCCAGTTTCCACGACGGACGAAGCGACGGAACCTAATATGTCTGTATTGTTAACATTGTGCTAGATTTGTAAGGATGATTATATATGAATGTTAAAAGCTTTTGTTTAGTTTCCATACTAGATAGAGGGTATACTAAAATAAGAAAAGGAAAAGGGGGGTTATCTATAGCTATATTTTACGAGACAAGACACTAAAGCATCATCACATGACAAAGGCATATTTACAGCTTACTTCATGCGTAAATGATAAGAAAAGAAGAAAATCTAAAAGGGAATTGAAAATAAAAACACACAGCCGCTAAAAATACCTTGAGCCCGACCGTGATCGTGATCTGCTGCGCGAGTAGTAGGAGCGGCTGGCGTCGGACCGCGAGCGGGAGCGCGGCGAGCCCGAGCGGCGCCGGCGAGATGCCGCCGAGCCGCTGGCGCTTGATGCCGAGCGAGAGCGCGAGCGGGAACGGGAGCGATACTTGCGTGGCCGAGACCTATGACGAATAGGGAATGAACCATGACACCTTTCTATCTGAATTTGAGACATATTCGCCAAAAACTTAAACAAACCCTACTTTACGGAAAAATATCTTTAATCTCTATAACAAAGTTCGGTTTTCACCTTAACTGGAATAGAGATAAAGTCGACATTTGTCTAACTTAAAATTGAATGGTTGTATGCAGCATTGCGCACAATAAATGTAAAGAAAAGACCTTCATGTGGGTTCAGCACCAAATATTTATTTAGTCAAAGTTCATCTGGACTTTGAACTTGAGTATTTTGGTAGGCTTACAATGTTAAGCATACCCAACATATCTAATATGTGGTTGTCATTAGTACTGTCAATAACTGCACCCTTTGCTGGTTATAAGCATAAGTTTCACATGAATACACACATATACATGTATAATATGAATATACATGTATTATAGGTTTTAGAAATGTCTCAAATTTTGCAATACCAACCTGCTCCTAGAGCGCTTTGATCTCCTGTCATCATCTGAGGAGTTGGATGAATGTCTTCTCGGTGAGGGTGGTGAGCGTGGACGGCGACCTGAAGGTGAGGGCGGCTTGATACGCGTCACAAACTGTTCTGGTCGACCGTCACCCACCGACACCGGTGTCTCTCCCTCCTGCGCCAGGCGGAAGGAACCGAACTTGTCAAGGACAATGTTGCCTTTACGCACCTGAAATGTGTAGTATGACGTGTAATGTATGTGTATCTGGACATGTAATATATATACAACATTATTTTTCGTTTATGCGAAACTTGAATATAGTTAGTTCAGAATAAGCCACTAAATCGATTCCAATCATTTTTACACCATGTTATATTTTTTCCCAAATACATTTAGAAATTGTTGCAGTTTGGATAACGAGCGCGAGCACGCAGCTGACGCCAGAGGTCAACGCCCCGCGCTCGCCCGCACGAGCGGACCTTTGCAGACCATATTTTTGTTGGGACAACAAAGTAGAATAGCAAGCTCATAACTTTGTGGTTTTTTACTATATCTTTTTGAAATTTCGTACAAATATTCTTTACTTAAAAATACTGGACTTGTGTTTCGGGTTTCGCATAATCAAAAAATAATGTTGTTGTTGACGGGTCTGAGCAGTTGTGGTGCGATGTGTGGCGGGTACGATGCGCCAAATGTTGTTGTGTCGGGAGTTTGGTCGTGGAGGGTCTCCAGATCAATCCTCTGGCGCAGCATCGTTGGTCATGTTGTTGGGTTAAACATTGCATCACCTCGCTCAACTGCCGTCTTCCTTCTATTCACTCAGCTTTTTTGAGTGAATAGGCTTAATAAGCTAGTGCGCTTTACCATCAATGATTGCATCACTGCTTACCATCAGGCGGGATTGCAGTCAAGCACTAGTTTATAATTATTAAAATAAAATAATTAGTATGTTCCCACGGGATTGAAACTCAGATACGACGCTAATGAAACCGCGTAACGCAGCTAGTGTTAAAATAAAGCAGTAATTGTAATGTCATTTCATTTACCGGATGTAAAGGCTCGGTGCCAGGCGGCTCGGGCTCTCGCTTGTTTGGCGGAGGCGCGGATGGTAGCGGCGGCGGTTCCTTCATGGCCATCGCTCTACGTACCGATACGTTCTTGTCGCCACTAGAAGGTGACGGCTGTACATAAAAAAGAATTTCGTTATTATTGAAGAGTTTATGGTGATGGGTTTGAAGAGTTCAAAAATTGTTTATAATAAAATAAACATATTGTAGATTCGCGTACCTGTACAACAACATACCAATGCCTGAGAAATTATCATAGAATGTTTTGCAAGGAAAGAGTGCCATATGACTTGGACTTGAATTTTTACTGTTATTTTCTTACCTTTCTATTGTCCTGGGAATCGTCTGAGCTGTCTTCAAAGGCATAGTGTTCTTTATAACCTTTAGGTACTGGAGTTTCCTTCTTCTTAACCCTGTAAATATAAAATATATGTTGATTAAAACTAGTGTTGCAAAAGCTACATAGGAAAGGGTAATTCAGAGGCAAAAGCTAGCAAGCTAGCGAGCAAAAGCCATTAGGACTTCAGACGAGGCTCATGACTGATATTTAAAAAAAATTGATCCATTTATAAAGTTTTTGAAAGACAGTTAGTTCAATGGATAGTGCTTATATTACTGTCTTATTTTAAATTTATCTACCCTCAAATGTAAAAAATAGTATATCAGTATGTAAAATGCTGATAATAATGTATTATGTAAACAAAACAAAGAAAATAAAAATTGTTTCAACTGCTTAACATTCTGCGCTAATTGTATGAGTCAAATGAACAGTAGGATGTAATGGCAGCCTGTCACCGTAAAATATAATAAATTATTTAACAAAAATGTTAATAAGTCATTATACTTAAGTTTAATAGGATATTAAGATAAACACTTAGTGTAATATAAACGCGCGTGGTTATGTGGAGCCTGCGCTATATCACGCGTGTTTCGCGAGTTCTGCTGTCGCCGGCGTCGCTTGTCACGCGTGAGCTAGCGTGCTGCGGGCACACGTACGTATCTTTGACCGCGCTCATGGACATCTTCCACTTGGGCTTCTCGAGCGGCGGCGGCGGCGCCTGGTCTATGGGGCTGAGCGACCCGCGCCCGTCGCGTTTGTGCAGCACCTCCTTCTCGACCATTACGTGGTACGCGCTCAGCTTTGACTCCAACTCCTCGAGCCCGTGCATATCATCTAGCATCCTGATAAATACGTACACATTTTAATAAATAGATGCTCATAAAGACACATATATTCGCACAAACACAAAACAATTTTGCGGCTCTTTTACACAGTGTGTCAAAGAGATAATTTATAGTTAGTAAATTGTCTTAAAATAAGTATGACTAACATATGGTTATTGCGCACAATACATATACAAGCAAAGAATGTGTGAACTATTTTCAGTATGTAACGCTACCACGGATAGCGCACACGAAGCGTGTTTTCATACAGCAATGATACGGCGGGCTTGCTAGAAAAGGGCCCAGGGCGAAGATAATAATAATTTTAATATTAAAAAAATGATAGCCCATTTTAGAGTCTATCTTCAGCTTAGCTTACGAGGCATTATTATTAACACGCATCGCATCCTTTATTTGACTTATACAATTAGCGGCGGAATTAGACCATAAATAACATAATGCATTGCAGTCTTAAGTGTGTAGGTTATTTGTGACTTGTTACCTCTTGTCATGTTTTCTATCATAGTCGCCTTCCGAACTGAGGTCTCGCTTCTTGCCTTTCAATTCTTTCCTGTAATACCAATAAATATTTTCGTGAAAATGTCAGGAAGTGATCGCGTATAGGGATTGTAATATAGTTTGACTAAAAATGCGTCAAAATAGGTAAAACCTAGATATAGGGTGTACCCCATATCCTGATATTTTTTATTGTGAAATTAATTTACTGATAGTTGTTACACTATCTTATCACAATATATGTTATGGCAGCAGAGTACTTTTTAATTTTGCTGGGTTATAATGGCTTCCGCCAAAATACCTATAATAGTTGTGTTTGATTGTCTTACGTGTTCTTTGCCGATTTTCGTATTTCGTTGTTATTGTGTTTTTATTTTGATATTTATTAAAATTCACCTCGAAAATCAGATGTTGTACGGACAACAGCACACCAAGCTATTATAATCTGTAAGATTTCTATATTAGATTTTCAACTTTATCTCTAAAGCATAAGCTCAAATTATCAAGGTTCCCAATCAATTTCAAGATTGATTGGGAACCTTAACAATTTGAGCTGGGAAATTTAACAGTTTCGGGTAGCTTGACCCGCTGTCGCCCATACATCTCTACTTCTATGAACCTCTTTTGTCAAAAGCTAACGTGAACGGAGTATAATGGGAGAAATCGTCATTTCATGATTTTTTGGAGCTAATAGGAGGTAAGTAATATAAGGTTTCGATTTATTAGCGAATATCAAAATACGTAGCATAAAGTTGTAGTATTTTTATTGCTGACTCAACTTCTTAAAAAAAAATCTTCCCTGGTTCTTACAGATGAACAGAAAACAAAGTGATGAATTGGCCTTTAGTCAAGACTTGATAGGTTAAACTTAAAATCAGCATTCAAAAGTTGGAGACTTTTCACTACTTGCTAGATAATATTATAATGAATGAGTTACCTTATAGCATCTCTGAGTTTCTTGTCGCCGATGCTTTCCAAGTCTCGTATATTGTTGTAATCGTTGTTGGACGCATTGCGCGCCATTTTTGCCTTACGCTTCTCCTCCCGTTCTTGTTCCTTCCGCTTCCTCTTTGATTCCTTCTTCTTTTTCCTATAACAACATAAATACTTAATAAATTACCGTATTCATTAAAAAATACGCGTTATAATTGTATTGACTTTATTTTTTTTTATTTTATCTAAGTAAAATCTAAAAAAGTCCTTGAATTATGGAATATTTATTAGATTAAGAAATATTAAGATGCCAGAAAATAATCTAATTAGATTATGTAAGATAAACAGAAAATCCCAGTTAAATAACTGTGTAAATTCTGACACAAAGTAATGTTTTAATTTATAAGTTTCTATACATTCGCTGACTCTGCTCACCCCAAACAGAACACTTCAGTAAAAGGTACTGACTTGTCTTTCTTTTTCTTTTTCTTCTTGTCGCGGTCGGCGCCCGGCTGTGGTTGCTGGCCCAGCTCCTGCATCTTGCGGTTGCGCTTGTACTGAGCAGTCTCTTCTAAGAAGTTGCGTACTTTGTCCTCATAGTCCGAATCCTCTTTGGTCATGTCTAGGAACTTGCGTACCTAAGCAAAATAAGCTATTAGTTTTATTTTATCTTTGCAGTAAGTAAAAGAACATATTGTGTTCAGTTAAAGTACGGTATTGTTGTTTATTTGGACTTCAAAAAAGTCCAGACAATTTTCATGCCCACTGTTGTTAGACCATGGAACTCTCTAGAAAGATGTTACACAATATTTGAATCTCTTAATAGCAATTGAAAGTTGAAGGTGATCATGTTTATTGAGCAGTAGCATGTTTTATTGAGTAACATAAATATGTACCTTTAATTCATAATCAATATCTGCCTGAGATCTCTGCGGCTCTGGGTTGATTTCCTCCACTGGCGGCGGTGGGGGCTGGTAGCCGTATGGATGGTTGAACTGAGAGTTGTGGGTTCTTGAGCCTGCCTCAGGAGCACCCATCATCTCCATACGTTTGCTGAGCGGGGACAAAGAACGTTGCCTCTTGTTGTTTGGCTGGGAACGACGCTTCTTCTTGCGATTAGGACCTTCGGAATCTATCGGGAGTAATACACACGCGATACATTAATAGAGAACATCTTGGACTTATTGAGAGCATGCATAACATTCGTAGATTCTCTGAATCTTTAGTAGAAAACTAGAGATTTTAAACAATAAGCATTGCACAATAAAATTAGTATATTTGAATGGTTAGTGTGCGAACCTAAAATATGCAGCAAGTATTATTTATACATAGGCATTGTAAACTATTTACAACATGACAAACTAGACTTAGCTTTGATGTAAATGCATTGTATGAGTCTGTTGAGCTGTTTTATGAAGTGCTACTTTAAATGCCTTCTCTGTTAAAAGGCAGTTTATATCATAATATGTTTTGTCCACAAAGATTATGCTAATATTTTACTACTAAAATATTAGCATAATCGCTCGCCAAAAAGGAATCAGATGGATGGATTAATAAAATGAACATAAAATCATTACCACTAGTATCACTTGATGAGGACGAAGATTCAGACGATGAACTGGAGCTTGATGAATCACTCGACGATGAGGACGAGCTGCTCGACCGCTTCTTCTTACCCTTGCCACGCTTCTTTTTCTTCTTCTTATCTTTCTTTTCAGTCAAATTCAACAATTGCTTCAAAGTCTCCTTCATCTCATACGACTTAGCACCCGTCAATCCAGGCAGTAACAACTCTGCTGGTTCAATCAAAGGCTTCGTCGTCGACGTCTTGCTCTTCAAGAAGTCCAGAGAATTCTGCGCCTCCTCATGAAAAGGTATAATTGCCAAACAATCCTCATATGCTTTCTGTGCTTCAGTGATCTTGTTCTCATCCTCGTAACTTCGACCTAACGCAACTAACGTCTCCCCTAGATACTTCCTTGCATTGGCGTGGTTAGGATTCAGTTTCAGAGAGGTCTCGAAATCTTCTATGGCTTTTTTAAATGTTCCGCTATTGGCATATAATGCTCCTCTTGCAACCAATCCTTCGACGTTCCTGGGGTCGATGCTTAAAGCTTTATTGAGGCATTGGAATGCTTCAGAATGGCGTCCAGCTTTGAAATGTTCAATCCCTTCAGCCACCGAGCGGAACGCCCACTTACTGGCTTGCGCTTGACGAAGTTCATCAGCATATTCCGTCGCCGTAAATCCTCCCCTGGTAAAACAAATAAAGATTTTAATTAACCTCTTCTTGATTACAGATGTGTCTAGAGAACAACAAGAAAAGCGATGGACTTTGTTTACCTCAGTGTTGTAAAGTTGGTGCAGTGCATGTTGGAGATTCCGAGAAGTTCAGAAAGAAATTGGACGCAGTTGGGGTTATTGAAGCCTGGACTCTTCTCCAATATGGCTTCATAGCTCTCACCCTTCATATCCACAGTTTTCCTGGACGAAATAATAACCAAATAAATAATGTGAAAAGTTTCAAAAATAATTAATTTTCCTCTGATAATGGAGTATTTTCACTGAGATGAGAATCATCACAAAGAAGATAATTATTTAGTATCAAGCATTTAATTCCTAAAGTGTTTGCTTAGTGTCACACATACGTTTATCCTCACCTGTTCCAATGGAGCTGTTCAAAAAATGTTATGTTACTTGGATTTTATTTCTTTCACACATAAATATGACATCATAGATTAGGTGATGCCGCCTCGACAATGTGACATTAATATTACCGGGATATTCGCTAAGGTCACAATATAAGTCAGTAGGTGTGACACGTGTCTTGAGATCCTCGCTATACCTAGAAAAGAACACCCTAAAATAATAGAGGGATTGTACATCCACTGCTGTGGACAATACGTCAGATAAAACGACGTAAACTGCCATGCTATCTTGTTAACTATTGAGTCATCTCGGAGCCTCGGATCAGCTAAATCGATAATCGCCGGGAGCAAGTCCTTTTATTATAATATAAATAACTCCAACATCCAATAAATGCTCATTATAAAAGTCCAATCAATACGTCTCAGATAATGCTGGAATGTTAAATATTAGCTTTAATACAGAATAACACGTTTCCTGTTATAGATCAAGATTGAAGTGACCCTAAAATGATATTTGTACTAACCTTTTCCAGTTTATGTCAAAAAATAAAAGATGTGTAAATAATTTGAACATTTTGATAAAATCCTCAACAAATATGTGCTCTCTCTGGAATCTCGTAGAAATATTTATTAGAAAACATCCTGCAAGACTCCCAAGGTTTGCTCACATCAGATCAAACTTTGAATATTATTATCGTGCAAAAATTTTCATAGGTTGGTGAAGTGTGATTTTGTACTGAAAAGTGATCATAAACCAGTGAAAACATACAGCCAACACTTCTGCTGATAGACTTACACATATACCTACCACATTGTGTTATTCATTTTTAATAGCTGTGAAACCAATCATATGTTGTTAATCTTTTAAGCGTCTAAAAAACCAGAGGTATTCTTGTATTTTCTTCCATACATTTGGCAAGTCAATTTAGGTGTGATTTGTTCCAATTTTCTTGAAATGCATTTATTTGTTGCTTTAATACAATATCTACTCCTTTCCGGTTGTTTAATTTGAAGTTTCTCGATTCCATAAAATTCTTCCTCATTCATATGAAAACATCTTCAAGTATATCTTCTTTCCAAATAATAAAAAAAATACCACTGTTTTCGTAGTTTCGAGAAACGACATTACTACAAATAAATACATAAAAACAACACTATGTTTGTGAAAAGCTAAACCTGTAAAAGTGTAGGGACAATGTGATTACTCAGATGTGTGTTATTGAGTTAGTACATACTTGTAGACCAGTGGAAAGTCGTCAGTGCTGAGGAGGCCTAGCGGCGGCTTAGGCGGAGGGTCATCGGGGCCTCGCGTCACTCCCTTCATGCCGCACACCATTTTGTCGGTGTCAGGGATTACTTCTATCACTTCACAGCATACAGTATCATTCATCAGGTAGTTTCTTGACACGTTTTTCTTGTCCACCGCCGGTATGATATTTGCAACTGGTAAAAATGCCTGAGAAATTTGAAAACAAATTATCCTATAATCCGACGATAATACATAGTAACCTAAGCTGTTATAATAAATAAATATTCTGAGTTTAATGTGCTTTTATTTTCTATGGGTTTTGATCGGTTGAATCTCGCAGGTAGCAGTTGCTACACCACCGAATTCGGAACCGAGTAGGTATTGTTATCGTTACGACGTGAATACAGCTAGAATTGTTATTGCTAGTTGCCTTTTCCGACTTTGTTGGAAACAGATGTGTCAAGTAATAATTTAAGTGAACAACTTGTTGAATTCTTGAACTAGTTTTACTAACGAGCCGGTAATGAAGTAAACGCATCACAATATATGTATTAGAAGTGAATGTTGTACGAGTAAATACTCCGGTTACACAATGGCAATGAGATCCTTTGCCCGGGGTGGCATTGTGCTCGAAGCCCACCTGCACATGCACATGCACCTATATCTGTGCCCAACATTAATCTCACCCTCAGCCATATAAAGAAAGGGATGGTATGTCCTGGAAGTAATATCTACACCAGAACTTCAGAACTGTATGACGTTTATAGAACAGTACTTAAGAAGTGCTCCATAGCCCAAGAGGGTAAACTGACCATGGAGCAGAAACTATGCATAAGCACTTTGTGCCAAAGAATCGGCTATGGTACTACATCGCAGATGGTTGTTCAGTCAGTACCAGTCAATCAAGGTGAAATCAGTCATGGCTCTACTGTCCAAACATTAGAATAGGACCATGATATATCACAACAAATACAAGAACCCAGCTGTCAATTTGAGCTGCATCAAAACCTGTCATGTTATTTTTAGATATGTATTTAATGTTCTAATTAAAGCTTTTGTAAATAAATTTAACGATTCATGTACCAGTTAAAGTTTAGAAACTTGAAATTAAAGATTTCAGATTCTTAATATAATTACAACTGCCTTTTATTTAATCCCAAAAATCTTTTGAAATTAGTGTCTATTTTTGCTCTGTACAATGTTTAGTCCTGTCAAATTAGTCGACGTCTAACATAAACTGACATATTTTTCGTCACCATGTTTTTTTATCACGTCTAAAAGGTCTATTGAGTATCTTAGTAAAGCCAAACTAATATTTTATCTTCTGTCCTTTTCGTAAAGAAATAGAAAGAAAAAGATGCACTGATATTAATTTTAGTTTAGCCGACCCCAAATAAATTGGGATAAGGGCAGGAGAATGATGATGATGAATACGGTTTCTTGATAGTTGAAAATTCGTTATAAAGAGGTTGTTCGAAAAGAATGTTCGCAATGAAAAGGTATATTTTATATTGACTCTTATGGACAATTCATGGGATTACGAAAAATTCGTTCAATCGAGGAATTCGTTATATTGAGGTACGTTATATTAAGGTTGCACTGATTAACTTTTGAAGTTTCTAATGTATGTAAATAATTAAATTTTTTCCGCGTTTGCAGTGAAACGCAGGCTGAACGCTACGAGATTTATCAAAATAATGTACTAAATATTGAACACATTAAAAAGAGATACAAAAAAAGTCCGCGATGGTATATGTCTATCTCCTATCCCACAATAACATATTTTTGTCATTTACTTTTTACGACAAATATCGGCTAATTTTCGAAGCGATTTTAACCAATACAGCATTAATCCTTATCCAATTTAATACTTTTAACATGTTGTTGATATAAATATATGGCCCTTTTCAGCATATGATTTAAATGAATATTTCCGAAGATATTATATATTTTAAAAATTGCGGACGACCGGGGCGGGGCGGGACCAGCGGGCCACTATGTTTTTTATACAACGTTAAGTTTTTCTGTAGTGTATTTCATATCAGCATTGTACCCGCGCGAAGCCCAGGAGGGTCGCTAGTACTTAATTTAAAATAAAGAAAAATTTAAAATAACCTGTGATACCAAATTTCCATCAATATAGGCAGTGTAGCAAAAATAAGCATGTCTGATGTGTGAACTTGAAACTTGTTAATATGCACATAGTGAAGAAACAACTTTATGTAAGACCCCAAAGGCCAGCATAGTCAATTGAGAATGAATATTAATGAAACCAAATAAATTGACAACATTGACCCTAAATGAGTCAACATTAAACTTGAATTCCTATTTTGTGAACATATGTAGGTGGTAGCTTTCATCATAGTTATGTCCTTATAAGGACTGTCCACTTAAAGCTACAAACTCTATCATACAAAGCTATGAGACTCAATCATACATATTGACCGCGTTTGGCGCTCTCATTGGGTGAAAGTTCTTACAACCTTGAAGCAGACTAATAGATAAGTCAACTGCGGTTGATATTGATGATCAAGTCTTAGTAATGAAAACTCATAGTAGCCACACTGTTCTAAGTTTAACATATAAAGAATCTTTCACAATATTGTGCAATACCTTCACATTGATGTCAGCTACATATCTTGAGGTTGGACCGGCAGTACATAGCACCTTAAGCATCATACCAGATGCTGTCCTGTTGATGACTGCTCCTATAATTAGTTCACCTGTCTTCACATTCTGAAATAAAAGAAGGTGGGAATTTGAAACAGGGCAGCGAGGTTTATCAATCTAGTTGCCTGTGTATTGGTAATTACACACAATGAAAAGGATGGTAACTGGTCAATCCAAAATGTATGAAATTAATAAGACAAATAAATTAAGTAAATTACCAGGTGGCACATAAATAACACTGTCAGTATCCACTATGCATTAATTATGATAATAAAAGAAACATAGATTGTCTTTGTTGTATTAAAATTACTGTCCCATTTGTCACTAGTATGTTGGTTCAGGCAGTTTCAATTTTAATTATATTCAACTCTTTATTTACCTATATTTCTTTAACTTTTGATATTTATTACTCTACTTCTCTTTTATCATAATTCATTCTTTGAGAATAATTTTTACAAAAAGACATCATGACCTCTCTTATCATGTCATCATGAACTTAAATATTTCGTTTCATGAATATTGAATGGGTAAGTAATATTTCAAATGCACTTACATCAAAGAAATGCCTCAATCTGGCCGGCTTGTCCACATTTAGGAATGTTTCAAATGGTGGCATCAAAGCGTATAAATCTGAAACAAAATTAGGTATTTTTTATTTTCTGTAATTAATTGCATGAGAGATATACTTAAACCACAGTTACACTAAGGGGCTCAAGGCAGTTCTGATTGTGTCATTCACAATCATGCAAAAAACAGTACAGTACTGACTTCCTTTGTGTATTTTTTTGTTTTTAGAATCTGCTATTTTACAAAAGAGCTTCATTACGTAAAACAACTGGACTATGTACAGCTGGATATGATAACTTTTAATTAATATTGGCAGCAGCAAAGAATGACATTTTATGCAAGCAGACCCGGGAAAATCACTGGGCCCTTGTTGTTTAACATACCAGAGCTGTTGTGTAAAACAGGATTCTATAATCTATTTGCAGCGAATGTATCATTTAGTCAGCAGTGGAAGCTGGTGAACTGGGAACTTAGTTGAAAATGTGGAAAATGTCTCATGTCAATTAGGTAATAAAAATATGACTGAATAAAAAAAATATGGAATTTACATGTCTGAAAGGAATGCTCCCAAAAGTTTCTAGCAAAGTTTGTAAGAGTAACAAATTAGTCTCTTGAAATAGCGCAGAAACAGCTTGTACATGAACAGCAATTACTTGATAATATGGTAAAATAATGTTTTATATTAAAGAAACATAAAGGTATTACAGGTACCATACACAATAGTCCACCAGAAGGACTAAGTGCGGAAACCAAACTCATGACATAGAACATACCAGCCCTAAACAACAAAACTATGCATCAGGAGAGAAACGATATGTGGTTGCTATGGTACTGTAATACCAATGGAGCATAGCTAGCATAAAAGCAAATTAAGTGACGAAAAAACTCACTGTCTTCCGGGGTAGGAGCATCAGCTCCAAGGCTAGATGATGACGGAGTCTCCTCCGTAATCGAGGCATCAAACAAAACATTGGCCTCTTTAGCAATGAACTGGTGTAGTTTCAACCGCTTTCCACGATCCTGGAACGTAAGGTGCTTGTGCCTCGACTGGTATACTGCGAAATCCAAACCACCCACGCCAATTTTTGATAAATCATCCTCTCCTCTCTCTGCTTCCCACGTTTTTTGTAACTGTTGACCATGGTAGTTGATGGATTGCGCCACCAAGGACGCATCCAGGGACGGGTCCATGTCGCAATACTACAATAGAAACATAATGTAAGTTAAATTTAAAAAGGAAAAATTTGCAATGAAAGTGAGAGTAAAAGAACGCCGATAGACGACGCCATTTTGGTAATATAGCAACCGGAAAGGATAAAACATTATTTACAGAATATAATCGATAGAACCTCTAAAATTATGACTTACCTTTGCTAACTCAATGTCGGTATTTTTTCCACAACGATATTCCACAAGAAAAAAAATATTTAACTGAAAACACTACAACCACCACCAGACATTAACATTTAACATGAATTAAATGGCGACGAATGAAATTGAATTGAATGAATCGAACGAAAGAGTGATGATTTGTATGACTGAATAAATTGTGTTCTGTAACGGAGGCTTTTGGCACTAAAAGAGGCACTTACAATTTCATCATACTATCCTACTAATGTTATAAATGCGGAAGTTTGTGAGGATGTATAGTCTAAAAAACCGGCCAAGTGCGTGTCGGACTCACGCACAAAGGGTTCTGTACCATTGATTTATGAAATAAAAAGGTTTTATGTTATTTGTATGAAAGATTACGCGGTAGTAAGCGGTTTACGATTTACAAGGTATTAAAAAAAAACTACTTACCTTACTAGATCTCGTTCAAAACAATTTTGGTTGATAGTTTTTATATGATTGTTCTGATTCTGTTATGATTGGTTCTTATTTTAGAAGTTAGGGGGGAGGGGGGGCAACCTTTTTCCACTTTGGAAGCGTCTATCACGCAAACTATTCGGTTTAGAAAAAAAAAAATTAGGAACCTCGATATAATTTTTGAAGACCTATCCATAGATACCCCACACGTATGAGTTTGATATAAAAAAAAAAATGAACTTCAGCCTAAGTATGGGGAGCCCCCAATATTTATTAAGTATTATTTTTTTTATTTTTGCATCAAAATCGTAATGCGGTTCACAGAATACATCATATGTCTACCAAGTTTCAACAGTATAGCTCTTATAGTTTCGGAAAAAAATGGGTGTGACATACGGACGGACAGACGGACAGACAGACATGACGAATCTACAAGGGTTCCGTTTTTTGCCATTTGGCTACGGAACCCTCAAAAAATCACGTATTTATAGTGTAAATTCATAGATTTTTCATTTCAGACATTTTCCTGAAAGATTAAAAATAATAATATGAAAGGTTCATTGGAAAGGCAAAGGATGTTTCATTTTGGGCCACCACTATGTACATTAAGGGTCAAAAGTGGAGTACCAGTTTTGACCCTTATTGTTATTGCAATAAAGTTCAAAAGTGGTTATGCACTTTTGACACTTGATTGTAAGTTATATAGATAAAAAGGAAAAAAATAGAAGATTTTCATGAAAATACTACTAAATGAATTTGAATAAAAATACAAGTATATATAATTAATTATTTGAAACGTTTTTTAGTGAGATAACCCTTTATTAAGGCACCCATGACACTTTTTATGACGTTTGATTGACGACATTGACAGTTCTATTTTCCCGTTGTGTTAGTGTCGAGTGTTGATTTGAGTTGATTGTGTTTATTTAATGGGCCGTATGTTCGGAATTCATGTTTTGGTTTTTTTCTCAGTCCTATGCTAGATAATATAGATACGATAGCCTTAGAAACACGTCAACCAAATGTCACTGTCAAAATCTTATTTCGCCTATTGCTGACCACCATATTTATTAGTGGTTGTGTTGCACTCCTTGGCCGAGTTAAATTGAATCTGTATAAAAACTAAGCCAAAATATAGGAAATTAACATTAAAAACAGTTAACTATAGTGTAACTATACCTAGCATTAAGTGTACAATGTGCTGGCCCAGGTTCTATATATTTCTGAAACATCTCCTTTCTATGAACATGACATAATTCATTTTTAAAATCAGCGGTAAATTAAATCACCTTAAGTATCAAAACTGTGCTAGTCGCACTACAATGTCGCACCCGTCGTTTGCTGAGCTTGCAGAGTGCCCTGCCCGCGTGTCCCGCAGCCACGCACCTGTCGTCGCAGCTCCTCCACGCAACGTCGCCCGGACCCCTCGCCCAGTCTCGCTGCAAGTGTCTGCAGCTCTAGCGAAGCCTCCGCAAAAGGAATCCGCTAGCTTCTCAGCAAGTGTCTCAGACATTCCGAAAAAGAGGCCTATACCAGATCAGTCGCCGAATAGGGCTAATGATGAGGGTTTCGTGACGGTGCAAAGGAGGAAGCGCCGAACGCGAACCAACAAGAACCGTTGCGGCAAAGCTCCTACGGGGACGGAAGCTAACTTGCGTGCCGCAAAGCCGAACACACCGGTGTATATCTCACGCCTACACTACACCACTAAGGAGGAGGACATCGTGGAGTACGTACGCCAGAAGACAAGATACTCACCGAGGGTACAGTTACTGGAGTCGCGCCGCAACGTTAACTTCAAGGCTTTCGTGGTGCGCATACCGAATTGTTTTCTGCCCATTGTGATGGAAGAGGACTTCTGGCCGCAAGACGTGGTTTTCCGTCGCTTCCGCGGACAAATACCACAGAACAGCATAAGATGCTAGTAGTAGCGAAGCACTATTTTATAATATAAAGTTATGTATGTTTAGGTTAAGGTATTTATGTATGGGCCTGCGTCGCCTGAAATAAACAAATAAATAAATAAAATAAATATGGTCTACTTATATTTGCAATCTAACCTATAAATGCGCAATGTAAACAAGCGGGACTTTTGGCGGGAAAGTTAATCTGAGTGTCACGATTATTTTTCATTGGACTTTTAAATTATTTATAGTGTTGTTTACTAAATAAAAGTGCGTGCTTTATGAAGTAAAAAGTGCATTCAGTAAATAATTCATAAAAAAAACATTGAGATATCGCAGCATAGTGGCCACATCATGACTTTGCCTCAAACCTCCCTCTTAGAAGGTTCACGCGGCCGTCTTTTTCAATTGTCATTGTCGATATCCGCCATTATTGTGAAATAAATTTTTCAAAGAATTTCTATAATTTGTTACACGTGTTATTGGCAAAATTGGGGTATCTATTCCACAGAGATCATTGATCAAGAGTTGAGGTTAAATCTCACCTTGAAAAAACAGAAGAAGAAGAAGAAATACCCTCCAGCGTTTGATGGTCTATTAACAGTTCGCACATGTTATTGGCAAAATTGTGGGGTGTCCACAAGGGCCGTTGATCAAGGCTTGAAGATGAAGTTGTAGGTTCTTCAGGTGTTGTAGTATTGAAATAATAAGCGAAGGTACACAGGAAAAGAGAGTTTAATTCACAGCAGACAGTCACATTCACAATAGGTTACACAACACAGAAGAGTACTATAGAAGAAGAAGGAGTGATATGAAGATTAGACTATAGCGTAGAATAGAAATGAGGAAAGTACATAAATACAATTAAGCGCGGAGAAGCTAGAATTTAAGTCAGTTAGCATGCGACAGCGAACGTATCGGTCAGCGGACTGGCGGCGCGGGCGCGCGAATGAAACATGATGTTTCCGTCTCGCTTGCCCTCATAGCGCGTGAGACGCGCCGAGAGAACAATAAGGCGCGTCATAACATGGCTGCCGGACAACTATGAAATATCTACTAATAAGTAATACATAAAATTTGTTTGTTTATAAACGTTAATCTTTGGATTAGTGCTAAGTTAAAATTACGCTAATAAACATTGGTTGACACTTATGTCAAGTGTCACTACATCACCCCCCTCCAGAGACCGTCAAGGGCGATAATAGTCGGGAAATTTAACGCGACGTCCTGACCGCGTCGTTCTAACGACGCCGTCGTCAGACGAAGGCAAGTTCCGGCTATCCGCGTTGGGTGAGTAGTGCTGAGTGTTAGTGTTGAGTGGTGGCTGTGGTGTGTTGGTGTTGTGGTGCATGTTAGTGGTGGTATATGGTGAGGATGCTAAATTGTCAGGATCACGCAGTATGAAGGCCGGTTTAATGCGGTCTATCGATACGGTAACCTGTTTACCATTAACCATGATTTTAAACACCTTTTCTCCTCTTTCTATGACCTTATGAGGACCAGAGTATGCCGGTTTCAGACTTCCACCAGCAGTGCAGTCTCTAAGGAAAACGTGGGTAGAGGAAGCTAATTCTTTGTAAATAAATGTTTTAGAACTGCTTTTGTGCTTACTTGCTGGTGTTGGTTGCAGATTCCGGAAAATACTCCGAAGTCTTGACAGGTATGTGGTTATGTCGACGGTCTCGTCAGCCTGAGGGTCGAAAAATTCGCCGGGCAGGCGTATTGGTTGACCGTAAACAAGTTCGGCTGCAGTAGCGTGGGCGTCCTCTTTATAAGCGCTGCGTATGCCTAGCAGGACTATTGGAAGAGATTCCACCCAACTGTCGTTTGCGTGGCAGATGATCGCAGCCTTGAGTTGACGGTGGAATCTTTCCACCAGTCCGTTACAGGCAGGATGATATGCAGTTGTTCTGCGATGTTGGAATCCTGCGATGTCAGACAGGCATTTGAAGAGTGTCGATTCGAACTGCCTACCTCTATCGGTAACGATATCCGATGGGCAGCCGAAACGAGCGATCCAGCCACTCAGTAAAGCCTTTGCCACTGTTTCTGCAGTTATTTCTGCTAACGGTATTGCCTCAGGCCATCGCGTAAAGCGATCGATGGCTGTGAGACAATAGCGGAAACCTTGGCATAATGGCAAAGGTCCTACGAGGTCGATATGAATGAATGCGAACCTCGATTTAGGCAGTTTGAAGGCTCCTAGTGGAGCAAAGACATGCCGCGTGGTCTTTGAACGCTGGCAAGCCAGGCAAGAGCGAACCCACTCTCGGCAGTCTTTTCTTACGCTAGGCCACACATATCGGTCAGCAACTAACCTTGCTGACGCCTTGGTGCCTGGATGGCTGAAAGAGTGCAGGCTGAGGAAAATGGTCCTGCGTAATTCTTTGGGGACAAAAGGTCTTGGCGAAGGGGTGCTGACATCGCAGTACAGTTGTGTCTGCGATGCTGGTATGCTGACTAGCTGCAGGCGTAAAGCGTTTTCCCCTATAAGGAGTTGCTTGAGCTCCTGGTCCTCCAGTTGTGCTGCAGCGATCCTTTCAGCGGTTACTGGCTGGGTAATCTCCTCAAAGCGGGAAAGGGTATCCGCCACGACATTGTTCTTCCCGGTTATGTGCCTGATGTCTGTGGTAAATTGGGCTATGAGGTCCAGATGGCGAAATTGTCGTGGGGAACAGTTTTCTTTACGAGAGTGGAAGGCAAATGTGAGAGGCTTGTGGTCTGTGTAAATAACAAAGTCACGAGCCTCCAGCATGTGTCGAAAATACTTCACACTTTCGTAAATGGCGAGCAGTTCGCGGTCGTAGGGTGAATATTTTACCTGTGCCGAGCTGAACCTTCGCGAAAAGAAGGCAAGGGGTTCCCATGCTCCTGCGTTCAGTTGCTGCAAGACCGCACCCATGGCTTTATCAGACGCGTCCGTGACCAACGCCAGCTTAGCGTTGCAGTCAGGATGAGCCAAAAGTGCCGCTTGACATAGGCTTCTTTTGCAGTTCTGAAATGCTTCGTTCTCTTCGTGTGTGAAGGCGACTGGATGTGAACCCTTAACCGATCCAGTAAGCAGGGCGTTAAGGGGAGCCTGGAAGTTTGCTGCGCCTGGGATGAATCTGCGGTAAAAATTGAGCATCCCAAGGAATCTCCGTAGCTCTCTTACGGTTTTGGGAGCGGGAAAATTCTGTATGGCCTCGACTTTCGACGGCAATGGCCTAGAGCCCTTGGCTGAGATGTGGTAGCCCAAGAAGTTTACCTCCGCTACTCCGAAGACGCATTTGGAAGTATTAATGACCATACCGTAGTCCCTCAGTCTGGCAAAAAGCTGACGCAAGTGATGCTCGTGGGTCTTCTGGTCTTTCGAGTAGACCAAGAAGTCGTCCAGGTAAGCGTACGTGAAGTCCAGACCCCTGAGCATTTCATCTACGAACCGTTGAAACGTCTGTCCGGCGTTACGTAGACCGAACGTCATGTAAGGGAATTCGAAAAGACCGAACGGCGTTGTGATCGCAGTCTTTGGGATGTCGTCTGGATGCACAGGAATCTGGTTATAAGCTTTCACCAGGTCGATCTGAGAGAAAACGGTACAGCCAGACAGGCTATGAGCAAAGTCTTGGATATGTCGGATAGGGTACTGGTCCGGGATAGTACGTGCATTCAGCATCCTGTAATCACCGCAGGGGCGCCATCCGTCATCTTTCTTCGGCGCTAGATGAAGAGGCGACGACCATGGTGACTCGGACTGACGACAGGTTCCGCATTTCAGCATGGCCTCAAATTCGGCCTTAGCAATTTTAAGTTTGTCCGGGGCCAATCTACGTGGTGTACAGGACACTGGCGGCCCTGGTGTAGTACGGATGTGGTGTGCTGTATTGTGTTTGGGAGTGCGGTGTATACCATGTGGGCGAGTGATGTCGGGAAATTCCCGTAGTATATGTGTATATGCGGAATCACCCAAACTTACCCTCACCGAGGAAACATCATCAGAAAGACGGACAGGCGACGCCGGGGTCGAGAGCGTTGTATGATTGTCGGTGAGGCGTTGGTTCCTGCAATCAACAACCAAATTATAAAAAGATAAAAAATCTACACCTATTATTGCCCTTGTAACATCGGCGACAATAAATCGCCAAGCAAAGTCACGGCGCAACCCTAGGTTCAGAGTTAAATTTATGAACCCATATGTTGATATATTCGTCCCGTTCGCCGCACACAGCTGGTAGTTGTTTTTCTCTAGCCGTTTTGATATTGCCGATCGTGGGTAGACACAGAGATCGCTTCCGGTGTCGATCAAAAACTGCATCTTCGACTTTTGATCGGTAACAAATAAGCGACCAGCACTCGGACAATCATCAGTCGCCATCACTGATTGCCCTGCACATTTCCCGACGTTGGATAGTCGCACGGCTTAACGCACTTCTTAGCCCTGTCCCCAAAATTCTGATGGTACCAGCACTGGGGGAAATTTCGGTAGCTGGAGTGTGACCTGCTGGAACTGGAACGACGACGCGTACAACTCCTGGACCGTTCTCTGCCTCGAGATAGTCTGTCAACCCTCTCTGCTAACTTTTCCATCTGTCGGGTAAGGGCAGCGATCTCTGAAGTTATACCGGTACTTGTAGCAGTCGTGATAGCTGAAGTTGATGCCAACTGTGTACCGACCATTCTGTCAGCCAGCTCGGCCAACTCGGGAAGGTCTGTCCTGCTCTGCGATGCCACTATAGCCTGTGTGCTGCTAGGTAGGCGGCTTGTCCATATTGTCCGCAGGAACTCCTCTGGGACGTCTGGACCAGCTAGGTGCAGCAGGTGGCGATAAAATTGAGACGGCTTCCGATCGCCTAATTCCTCATGCATGAGGAGCTGCTTCACCTTTTTCTCACGTGACGCCGATAGCCTCTTAATGAGCTCACCTTTGAGTTTTTCGTATCTTTCTGTGGCCGGAGGGTAGGCTATTATGTCTTCGACCTCCGCCGCGTACTGTGGGTCTAGGTTCCCTATGACGAAATAAAACTTCGTTTCATCCGATTTAACGTTCGACAGGATAAACTGCGCCTCCATCTGAGAAAACCACAGTGCTGGCTTCTCCGGGTAGAACGGTGGGATTCTCACACCCACACGGAATGTTTCCGCTACTTTTTGCTCCTCGTCATTCTGTGCAAATGTTGATTTGCTCTGCGCCATCCTGGTGTTCGAAGACGGGGTCACCAATGTAGGTTCTTCAGGTGTTGTAGTATTGAAATAATAAGCGAAGGTACACAGGAAAAGAGAGTTTAATTCACAGCAGACAGTCACATTCACAATAGGTTACACAACACAGAAGAGTACTATAGAAGAAGAAGGAGTGATATGAAGATTAGACTATAGCATAGAATAGAAATGAGGAAAGTACATAAATACAATTAAGCGCGGAGAAGCTAGAATTTAAGTCAGTTAGCATGCGACAGCGAACGTATCGGTCAGCGGACTGGCGGCGCGGGCGCGCGAATGAAACATGATGTTTCCGTCTCGCTTGCCCTCATAGCGCGTGAGACGCGCCGAGAGAACAATAAGGCGCGTCATAACATGGCTGCCGGACAACTATGAAATATCTACTAATAAGTAATACATAAAATTTGTTTGTTTATAAACGTTAATCTTTGGATTAGTGCTAAGTTAAAATTACGCTAATAAACATTGGTTGACACTTATGTCAAGTGTCACTACAAAGTTATTTATTGAAATTTGTATTAATTTTCAATTATATTTAGACAAAATATCGAAGAAATGTGTTAAATATGAGAAAAACAAACCGGAGTGGAGCTTGGGAAATTATTTTTAAAGTTATTTATTAAGTTTATCAATGTTTGTTAGTACACCAAGCTGTACAAATTTTATCAAATATGGATGATGAGTTATGCTTGAACAGTTGTTAAAATATACCTATTTTAGTAATCATGTTATTTTTTGTTTTTATCTACTAGAAATTTCAAATTTACTAAGTAAACGATTTTAAGGCTAAAATGAGGATTGTTTACATTGCGCAAATAAACGCGCAATGTCAACAATCCTCATTTTAGTCCTTTATTTTATTTTAATCCTCATTTTAACCCGTAAAGGTTAGATTGCAAATATAAGTAGACCATATTTTGTAGTGCGACTAGCACAATTTTGATACTTTAGGTAATTTAATTTACCGCTGATTTTAAAAATGAATTATATCATGTTCAGAATTAAAATTAGTGCTATCCATCTTCTGATAGAAATTACATCTTTTTATTTTTTAAATTTCAGGAAAATGTGAGAGTGAACACTAAGTATATCAAGATATAGATGAGTCAGTTATTCGCCTAAGGCAGCGAAGGTAGCAGGCTGATGACAGCAGTAGCGGAGACGTTGTTAGTGACGCAGCTGACAATGAAAATATATTTTAACGAAGAATATTTGGAATCAGATGATGAATGCAATTATTATGTTTTGGAATATATTTCATTGGTAAAAACATGTTAAAACGTATAATAATAAATATGTATGATTTTTTAGGGTTACTCATTTTATTTAAACCAGAGACCATAGATTTGTGTTTTCATTAAAACCAGTTTTGCTTCTAGTACAAAATAATGTGGTAGTATCAAAATGATTTCAGTCAAACTGACAGACACGGTCGCTATATGCACGACCCCAGCGCCCTCATTTATTTCCACTACTTTATAGACACAGTGTATAGGCAAGCACATTCTTAATTTACATATTTTTTTATCCTAAAATTATATCCTTTCAAAATAAAAAAAAAAAAACATTTATTTAAATCGGTTCACGGAATCCAAAATTACCACCGAAAATCCAACATACATAACCCATGCATGCCCGTCTATTACTTCGCCGCCCTCGGCATGCTCTCACAGACCCCGATGACCCCATTACCCTCCTCCAAGAGGCCAATAGGTCCACCAGCACATTACACAAACACAGACCGACCTACCGACCTCGCCGCCGAGGTCCATCGCGACGCGCTCCACGTAGTAGTCCCCTCCCCCGTCCCTTGTCCGATGAAGGCCAGCCCGCGCCGCAGCTGAGCCAGTAATTATAATAATGTCCCGACAATGACCTCTGAGTTTGTTTCGGCGTTTCTTCTCAGAGCTAGTACTAGGAAACGCCGCGGTCATCAAACCATTAAGTATAACTTTCGATCCAGCCGTCCCTTGCTGTCCTCTCTAGCGACGCCCTAAGCCGAGGTTCGTACCCCACAGGGGGTGCCCTTAGTGCGTAGTCGCCTAATTTTAAGTTAGTTTTAAGTGCCCCTGGCTGGCGGCTTTAATTTCTAATTAAGGCATCCCTTTTTTTTTTTTAATATGGCATCTCGTAGTTGACCTTGAGAGGCCGGTACTACTTAACCGGACTATCCTGTGGCTGCCTTAAGTGAATTTAAAGCCTCCAGCCAGGGCTACTAAAAGCTAAGCGACTACACGCTAAGGGCACCCCCTGTGGGGTACGAACCTCGGCTTAGGGTGTCGCTAGAAGAACAGCAAGGGACGGCTGGATCGAATTTTTATTTTTATTTCGGTTTGATGACCGCGGCGTTTCCTAGTACTAGCTCTGAGAAGAAACGTCCGAAACAAACTCAGAGGTCATAGTTAGGAATTTATTATGCAGATGACAGCACAGTTGTAGAGAGATACCTGCCGGATGCTCGGGCTAGTAGGGAATCAATCCGGTCCGAAAGAGAGGCCATGGTTGAGCGAACGAGTGTTGCACTGCAGGCAGTCTCCGAATGGGGCAATGCCAATCTTGTAGCATTCAATGCCGCCAAAACACAGGCGTGTCTTTTCACCGCCAAAAGGAGCCCGTTCACCTTGGCCCCTACTTTTCGGAATGTGTCCTTGGAGTGTTCCGACCGCCTTCAGCTCTTGGGAGTTGAGATTTCCTCGAACCTTAACTTTGGGCGGTTCATTGAGTCCAAGGCCAGGGTGGCTGCCAGGAAACTTGGCGTTATCGCAAAGGTCCGGCAGTACTTCACACCTGGGCAGCTTCTTATGTTATACAAAGCACAGGTCCGTTCGTGTGTGGAGTACTGCAGCCACATTTGGGCTGGTGCAGCCAAGTGTCACCTGGCCACTTTGGATTCAGTGGAGAGACGTGCAAAGAGGCTGATTGGTGACCCTGATCTAACTCGAGTTGGTCTCCAAAGCCTAGAGCACAGGCGTAGAGTAGCCAGCCTTTCGGTGTTCTATAGGATGCATTTCGGGGAGTGTGCGAGGGAATTGCATGATTTAATTCCCCCATCTCCGTTCCACCAGCGGACGACCCGTCGTACGGCTGGTTTCCACCCTTACGTTGTTAACACCATTACGATCCGGACGAAGCGCTTCGCCTCCTCCTTTATACCGCGTACATCGAGGGACTGGAACAATTTGCCCGCGGCGGTGTTTCCGTCGGACTACAATTTGAGTGTCTTCAAGGCTAGAGTGAATAGGCTCTTAATAAACTAGTGCGCTTTACCATCAACGATTGCGTCACTGCTTACCATCAGGCAGGATTGCGGTCAAGCGCTGGTTTATAATTTATAAAAAAAAAAAAAGAGAGGCGTTTCATGAAATGCTGGATAGTGGGGATTTTGAGATCTAGATGGAGGATCTCATTTCGGACGAACCAAGGGGCGTTTGTTGCTCTGCGAAGAAAGCGGTTTTGGAGTGTCTGCATCCTATGGATATGACTGTGCTTGGCGTGTGCGAAGACTACACAGGCGTATGTCATGATGGGGCGTATGCAGGCTGTGTACAGGCGCATTTTGCACTTGAGGGACAGCTTGCTGCGCGGGTTGAGGAGAGAGTGGAGACGAGAGAGAGCGTAGGCGGCGCGCGAGCGTACCGTCCTTATATGCTCTCCGAAGGTGAGGTGTTCGTCTAGGATAACACCTAAGTATTTGGCTCGCTTTTCCCAAGGGATCGGCTTGTCAGACATGATGATTGGTCGGGGAAGGGTGGGTTTGCGCGGCGGTCTCGAGTAGAGTACCGCTTGGCTCTTTTCGGGATTGACTTCTATTCTCCATTTTTTAAACCAGTCAGCAAGAGCGTTGACAGCGGTCTGGAGATTTAGTTTTATTTGATTGGGGTTGGTTCCTGAGCAGTAAATGGCTGTGTCATAGAATAAAAAGAGGGAAGTACGTTATCTTCATACAAACGGACCGCGCGCGGCTTGTATGTGTTCGCCATAGTATCTATGCGTCGCCGCACGCACACCTAAACACAATATTAGAGTGCCTATGACTGCGCTAGTCGCGGCTAGCACGGAACGAGGTTCGCGCGTCACGGCTTTTCGGCACATTAGCTTTTAAAAATGATCACATAAACTGCAAAGTTGGTATGTCTATTTATGAACAAATAAAAGACTTATATTTTTCAAATTATATTTCTAAAAGTTATTTACAAGGATACGGATATATTACACATTAAAGTTTAATAACAACGCGTTTCGTAATAGTCGAAACCGAAGAAAGTAGGTATTTTTCTGTAGCTAATTTGTAATTTTGTATTAAATGTGTGATTCAATAGATGTTATGTTTGTATTATTTATATTTGTATTAATTAAAAATAAAAATAAATATGGTTCTTTATGTGTACAAAACTAAAAATAAAAATTACAAAAAAAAAACTGACTAGTATATGTAAACTAAATACTAAGCAAATAATTTAAACATAAGCTCTTAGTCTATAAATATTTGTTAGCGGTTTGGGCGACAACCGTAACCGACGAAGCGCGGACAGTCGTCAACCCTAAGACAGTAGGCAATTAAATCGCGGATTGGGTCGCAGATAACCTACTTCCCCTCTTTATTCTATGGCTGTGTCGTCTGCGAAGAGAGCGAGGTGAGCCTTTTTACTTTTGGGGATGTCGCTGGTGAATAGCGTGAAGATCAGAGGGGCCAGTACGGAGCCCTGGGGGACTCCGGCCCGGATGAGGTGGGAGGGGGAGACAGCTCCTTCGGTCTTGTAGCGGAAAGTTCGGTTTGACAGCAAGTCTCGCAGGATGAGCACGAGACGGTCAGGC
Organism: Sesamia nonagrioides; assembly: GCA_017933935.1. Classification (NCBI taxonomy): domain Eukaryota; kingdom Metazoa; phylum Arthropoda; class Insecta; order Lepidoptera; family Noctuidae; genus Sesamia; species Sesamia nonagrioides. The sequence goes on along the minus strand of JADWQK010001508.1, from coordinate 31,746 downwards.
ACGCCGAGTTGGTACAGCTTGTATATTATGCCGTTGTGCCAGACTTTGTCAAAGGCTTTCGCTATATCGAAGTAAATAACACCTGTCTTCATACCACGTAGGAATCCTGCGTGAATATGCTCGGTGATGCGGAGGACTTGTTGGACACTGGAGTGCCGGGAGCGGAACCCGAATTGTTCGTCGGGGATGAGGCCCTTGATATGTAGTTACGGCCTCTAATGGCCGCCTACGAGATGCCATAACAAAAAAAAAAAAAAAATGCCCGTCTAGTTTTTGTAAATTAGTATTCCAAATTCACGAGAGATGGCGCTGTATTTTTGGTTACTTCGCGCTGTTATGATTTTTCTTGAGTTGATAGAGTTGAAACGGGTATGAGCTACAAAATAGTTGGAAACTATAACTTTTTCTTTAGTTATCACCGTCGTCCGTCCTTTATGGGTCCTTTTTAGAATTCCGTACTTATGTAGTATGTATGTCAAGTCAGTGTAACAGATAGCCCATTTTTACATGCTTTTTTTTTTTACCGTCAATTGGGTACGTCACATATTGTGTCGCTCGGAAACCTACGGAATCCTTCACTGTGCATGACCCGACACGCTCTTGGCTGGTTTTTATTTTTGCACTTTGTCGGCGTGACTGATATACATAGTAGTAGGTACGAAATTCTAGCTCACTAGCGCTCACAGTCACTGAGATTTTCCTCGGACGGATAAACAGATTTGGCGAAACCACAAGGGTTCCTAGTTGACTACGAAACCCTAAGAACAGTTCAGTATTTAGTATGTCTTGCTGTAGCGGAAACAGAAATAGGTAGGTACAGACGACAGCATATCAAGCTACTACAATCTGTCAGATTTCCTTTTTAGATTTTCAACTTTATCTCTAAAACATTAAGGCTCAAGGTTGATCGGGAATATCTGACAGCTTGGGGTAGCTTGACTTGCTGTCGTCTGTACATCATCTGTGAAAATTTCAAGTGTTCAGCTATCACGGTTGATGAGATGCTTGAGTCTTAATAAGGGGGGGGGGGGGGGTTACCCTTTGGGTGCCCAGTGCGGGACTCTAAGGTCCGTATTACAGAACGTCACTCAAAACTCAAGTTCTACTTAATTCTCGGGTTCGTATTCCAGAAGGAAACTCAAGCATTGATCTCTGTTTAAACATTACTTAAAACTAGTCTCAACCAATCAAAAGGCTTCAACCAAAGCAAGCTTATGTTCACCATAAGCTTCTATAAGCAAGACAAGTTGTCGTGAGTGGTTTCAAAAGTTTAGAAACTTTGACTTTGATGTAGAAGACAAAGAAAGTAGTGGAAGACCGAAATCGTACGAAGACGCGGAATATAGGAGGAAGAGGAAAAACGCACCCTTTACTACTTCAGACATGACTAAATTATTCTCCTACATGATAATGCTCGTCCGCATGTTCAAAAAACGGCGGAAATCTCTGTACACCTAATAACAGCCACACGGTTCGGTCGATCAGGTTAAGCTACGCTTGGCGCAGTTGGTCAGTGGACGGGTGCCCATCATCATCACTACATATTATAAAACAAAGTCACTTTTACTTTCCCTATGTCGCTTTGTATGATTCAATCTTTAAAATTACGCAACAGATTTTGATAGTGTTTTTTAATAGATAGAGTGATTCAAGAGGAAGGTTTTTATGTATATAACATGCATAATATATAAGAGGAACACTGATAATTTTTGAAGTTACACACACCTGACACATGTCGCAAAATAAACCCATTTTTTTGAGCTTATATTGCAAACACTGGCTGAACCCTATGAGATAGATCAAAATAATGTACTTATATGTATAATTAATACTAATTAATATTGTAATGTACTTACCTGTATGTATGTATGTGTGTAATGTGTGAGGCATTTTTAAGGTCTACAATACTAATTGCAGACCTTAAAAATGCCTCCAAAAAAGTTTGCGACACCATATATATCTACCTACTATAGTTTCTTCATTATGACTACTTTTACCTTTGTTAATTAAACAAAGATAATTAAATTGCCAGTCGAAATCAGAGTCCACTTGTTCCTTATTATTAATCCTTATCCAAATAAATTACTTTATATCGAAGGTAATTTTAAAAGCAGATCTCTTTTTGAATTATTGGAATTGGTTGTTTCATTCAGGAAATATCACGATTTATTCAAAACTAAATACCAGAAAAAATCCGCGTGCCGCTCGCGCCCCTACCGGCTGTCTGCTACTTGAGTGTTTCTCTGCCTAAACCGCGGAGTGAGTGGGCTGGAGCGGTGGACCATTATTTCGAACAAACTTGCTACCTCGGTAGGCTTTCATTCTGTTTGAAGGTGGTGGAACTGGCTATCCATGGACAATAAGGTCGATGTATCTTGCAGAGTCAGATATTGGCTGATGGGCGGCACAGATGACATTATTTTTATTGAATGGCCACCGTTTCTTGTAGTCTGTGGAAGGCTTAGATAGGTACTTATATCATTTGTCCACGTGCGAAGCTAGGGCGGGTCGCTAGTATTATATGTATCCTAGACTCCTCCGTGTCTCGAAAAGCATGCTAAGAACGGCCGGCACCCTAATTGCGAAACACACTATTACTATCAGTTGGAATCATTTTGAAGCTTATTGCTATTCCATTGCTCTCTATGTTCGAAAATGTATCCGCTCAACAACGTAAATAACGCAATGAAAGTTGTTGAACTGTCAAAATGAAACCCGTTGCTTCTAAATGTGTTACGCAATTACCACGCTGGTTAAAGGTTATATGGCGGAAAGTCTAACAATTAATCTTACCAAAGGGTGTCGTATTACCCAGTTACTGGTCAGTAGAAGTCAGATTGGCTGTCGCTCTATGTAAAATAGTGGTATAGCTGCATCCGGTTAGACTGGTCGTTGACATCATGGAGCAAACATGCTCCATGGTTGACACCAACAAAGTAGGGGGGATGGCGATGATTATACAGGGTGTCCTAGAACTTTAGGGACTTTAAATAAAACCAAGTAATTTGGTGGTGGTTTCGGTTATTGTGGTTTATTTTTGTTCATTTAACCTCGGGAACCGCAATTCTAAATAATATTTTTAGAACCACAGTCAAAAATAATGACATAATTGCCCCAAGTTTTCTAGAATTAAGAGTTATCAAATACTCTTAATTCTACTTACTCTTAAAACCTAAATTTAAAATTTTCAAAATTTGTAGACTTTGAAAGGCCCTCCATTTAAAAAAATGTACTAAAGTGCCTTGCAAGTGGCATCAAAAGTTCGTGCATTTAATCAGGATTGTTAAATGGTGCAATACTTATTAATTTCACACTTAAAACACCGAGTAAATTTTTCTCATATTGGTGTGGTTACAACCAATCATAACAGCCTGTTTCGGCTTGACGTTGAGCTCTGGGACATCCTGTATATGTACATATTACTATTAGCTTAGTAAATAGCATTTTATTATTAAATAAAAATCTAATATAGAATTATTAATTTGACGACACGGTTAGTGCAGTGGCTGAGCAATCGAATGCTGGATTGCGTGTCGCGGGTAGATTCCCGCACTGAAAAAATATTTGTATGGACTATAGGTAATTGTTCCGGGTCTGGCTGTTTAAGTATGTGAGTTTTAATATTTGTAAACGCACCTATGGTACTTACAAGAGTATTTACTGCTGTGAAACTACTTAAAAAAAAAAAAAGAAATTACCTACGAGAACCCCAACACAATCTTTAATAACCATAATAACGTATTTTTTCTCCTTGATACTAAAGGATATAGCACAATGTAGTCTCCTAATATTTTAGAATAATGTAGATATACCGACCATATCTTGCATACTTCAAAGCGGCTATAAAGCGTCATTGGGAAGGTCTCACTTCTATAGAGAGCCGAATACAAAAGACGAAAAGAGGGCTAGGTAATGGTAGACACAATGGAAATACTGTTTGGACTAGGAGGCGGCCCGCCCTCCGTAACTTCGTACAATGGTCCACCGCGAAACTTATTTTATTCCTCCACACTTATTTATTTTTTGTACCTATCTACTTTCGAGTTTTACACGTGAATGCTTACAATTGTGTGCGGGCCATTGTTGTCAAAGTAGATTTTCAATGGATATTTTTGGTGTTATATGGAATCTGTTGGTTTTATATGTAGGTAAACATATATCATTTTACAAGTTATACATAATTTTTTTTTTTTTTTTTTATAAATGTACAGGCGCGAGCAGCGGTGGCCTAGTGGTATCATCCGCGACTTACAATTTATAGGTCGTAGTTTCGAACCCCATCAGGCGCTTTCATCATCAACCTTTTAATAGTCCCACTGCTGGGCACAGGTCTCCTCTCATACAGAGAAGGATTGAGTGTAATCACCACGCTTGCTCAATGCGGATTGGCGATTTCAGACTTAATAGTCCAGGTTTCCTCAAGGTGTTTTAGTTCACCTTTTAATCAGTCATTGGTCATCATCATCCCAGTGTTAATCCCAGTCGCATCCGAAGCCTTTTTTAGCTTTGGAGTCTGGGGTTCGCTTTACCAGTCCAACTGCTGATATGGCTAAACGTCGACATTTTCCATGAAGCGACTGCCGTCTGACCTCCACAACCCGAAGGCGACATCGAAGCATTGCAGTTAGACCAATTGTAGGACTTTTGAGGGCTCCAACAGCCCGTAACGACTGCCACTAGATGTTCGTAGGGCAACCGGGACCAACGGCTCAACGTGCTTTCCGAGGCACGACCAGACCAGTACAAACTTTCATATTCATGCATACGAATACTTGCACCGTGCGGGGATCGAACCCGCGCCACCTTGCGCAAGTCAGGCCTAGGGGAAGGCAAGTCAGGCCTAGGGGGGAACAAGTCAAATTTTTACAGTGGGTAATCATTGTGCGCTATAGTTGCACGCTGTTGTTTTGCAATTACATCGTACATTTTGTTAGTGTCTACTGCGTGGATTATTTAAAAGTTAGAGATAAGTGCTCGTTTATACTTTGTATAGTCATTAGGGGAGTTCATACTTGTTGTGTGTACGCCCATGATTGTAATTGTATTTACTTTAATAAAAAATACTAATACAATATGTAAAGAAAACCCTGTCCGATCCATGAAGGTATTATTAGGTATCGATAACTGATTCTAATAATGCCCACAAAGACAGGCTAAACTTAAAAAAAAATCCCCCTAAAAAATTAAATATCATTTCGCAAAAAGAGGCAACTTAAAACATGTGTGATAAGCAACCATTTCCGCGGGCGGCGGGGGGCAGGGCACGCGGCGCCTGTGACGTGGTCGCGTCGCTGTTCGCTTATAATAATACCGGTGTTGTCACTTTTTTTAAAATTACCAAATTTCGGGGAAATTGGAATTAATTCCCGGGAAAAAAGGATTACTTCAAAATTCATTATTATTGTTACTATGATGATTACGTAAAATTTTATATTATATTTGGTCATGTGTTTACCTAACCTTTAATATCCTTTTGGGTCGGACAGGGTTTTCTTTACATATTGTATTTAGAAAGTACATATAACTTAGAAAAGTTACATCAGGCGCTTTACTTTGTGTTAATTATTTCATCACCACTGTTCTCAAAACTGTGAAGGAACACATCGTGAGGAACCCGGCATGACCTAGAGCCAAAACTTGATAAATGTGACAGCTACCAACCCGCACTGGGCCCACGTGGTTAATTGCGGCCCTCTCCCTCTTGCTGAGAGGAGGCCTGTGTCCCTGGAGTGGAAACATTATAGGCTGACTAGCTTTCCGCCCGCGGCTTCGCCCGCGTGGAATTCGGTTATATCGCGCTTTTTAGATTTCCCTCGGGAACATCAAATTTTTCCGGGATAAAAGGTAGCCTATGTTCTTTCTCAGGGTCTAAAGATTGTCTGTGCCAAATTTAATCAAAATCGGTTGAGAGGTTTAAGCGGAAAAGCGTAACAGACAGACACACAGACAGATAGACAGACAGACAGAGTTACTTTCGCATTTATAATATTAGTATGGATTATGTAGACGCCAGCAGGTCAAACTGTCAAATTTTCCCAATCAACTTTAAACCTTGAAAATCTATCGATAACGTTAAAAATCTATTAAAAATGTTTGACAGATTGTAGTAATGTTTTGGCGTCTGCGCCTTAACAGTTTCAAGTGTAATATTATATCGTAAATAATATCAATTACAATAGTCTTGGTGTCACACGATCGCCAATATGGTTTTCCAGCAATCTCAGAATTAACTGCTCATACATCCAGTAGGTCAAACTGTAAAATTTTCCCAATCAATCTTGAACCGTGAAAATCTATCGATAACGTTGAAAATCTACTATAGATTTTTGACAGATTGCAGTAGGGTAATGTTTTGCCGTCTGCGTTCCAACAGTTTCAACTGTAATAATTAATCGTAAATCCTATCGATTACAATAGTCTTGGTTTCACATGATCGCCAATTAGGTTTTCTAGTAATCTCTGAAATAACTACTCAAACATAATGATAAAATATGAAACTAAGGCTAGAAACAGTCTCGGCGATCTCTCACGTCCGACCCTGGTCCAGGCCATGGTCCGGAGCGAGAGTGTATCACCTCCTTCTGCGAAGCAGTGATGCTGGCAAAGGAGGAGGCAGAGCGCGTGAGGCAGCGGAAATCCCAGCGCCCTCACGCCACTAGCCGCTGCAGGAGACGCCCTGGTCGGGAGACTTCCCATCCCAAACAAAAAAAAAAGTAAAACAGTCTTTCCGAGAGATATAGTACCTATTATCCAATAATTGGGTTGTGTAGGTCAGATAAGCTAAGTGTTCCATGTATCTTTTGAATCTGGCTGACTTAAAAAGGCTTAGCAGATGAAGACTTCTTAAACTTTAGATCAATAAAATTGCTTGCAGCCATAAAGTATCACTATAGAATTTGTTAGACGACAAACAAAGGTTTATCGTTCTCAAAGGCTTTTGTTCACTTTTGAAAAAACCTTCTCACTACCAATGGGTGTTGTGTGATCGGTCTCTGTAGTGGTTTTGAACAGATTTCTAAAGCTGAATATATAAAGCTTTGTTTCAATACAGGGGCGTCAACCAACTAGTGACAAATTCAATGCTACGAGCGGCTACGACTCGTAGCAAGCGTCTTTGACAAATGATGATGATAAGAAAGTTTGATAGTTTAGTCCTTTACTTACTTTAGAAATATGATCTAAGAAATAATTTTATACAATCCAGGAAAAAGGATTATACCTAGATAAGTACACGACTGTCAGTGTGCCCGCCGGTAGACTACGGTTCTACGGTTACACGTGCTACGAAACGCTACGCACCGTAGCGTCTACGGGAATCACATTGTAGTCTTCTCTTACTGGAGTTTACTTTTGTCGGGATTCTAAATTGATTGAATTTGTAGCATATTTTAGTGATTATTTTTATATCAATTTAAATGTTTGTTTTATTTTATTTAGTTCGTTTTCGTTATGCTGCCATGATCCTCATCATAGTGATGCCTCTATACAAATCCAACAAAAATACGCTCAGACAACCTTTTAACAATCAACAAGGCCGCATGCATAAAATGAAAGATCAATTCATACAGAAAACTACTGTTTCCATTAATATCAGTTATTTTGACACGCAATACGCACGGCCACTTTCTGGGTGCGACCAGAGTATGCGTTATTGAATCTTTTTGGTATGTAATAAGGCGGTTTATGATTTGGCAATTAGTGTATTGAGTGTAAGTACGATTAGTGGTTATGTGTGTGTATGCATGCAAGGTGTATTGTGCAGGTTCACACAATACGCGGCGCGGCTTTGTGTCTCGCGTTCGCGCCATTGTAGTCGGACATATTACCCAACGTTGCCACATTGTATCTGCTCCTGCTGTCTCTAGCTTCTTCCTTTGATGGGACATATCTTATTTGTCGTGCGCTCTATTGTGTTACGGACTTACTATTCGTGTTTTTGTGTAGGAGGATTCTTACAAGAATACTATTGTTGTTGGAGGCAGACTTATTTCCAATAGGTGTTAAGATCCTATCGCTTACGACGGTCCACAGTGTTCGGCGTAGAACAAGCCAGGTGGACAAAAATATTTTTTCATGATTTTGGAACTATATCTATAAATTAAGTATTTATATACCTATAATAATATTATAAACCTAAAAACTCAGTTTGTTTGTTTGTTTGAACGCGCTGATCTCAGGAAGTACTTTGACGAATTTAAAAAAAGGCCGAATTAAAAAAATATTTCAGTGTTAAATAGGCTATTTATCGTGGAAGGCTATATACTATCACGCTGCAACTCACGGGAGTGGAGCAGTAACCAAAGATGCGGGTAAAACCGCGCGGGACAGCTAGTTTTGCTATAATATTTTATTTAAAGGAAATGCGTAGGAATTGTGTATAAATATTTTATTTCATCTAGACACGATTATAAAAAAGGAAAAAATTATGTCAATCGCTGCCAATATCAACGCTAATATAAATATAGGTACAACCTTAGACTTACATATTAAATACAAAAAATCTAAATGTATATATGTATAAAAATATAAATATACAACCTTAGACTAACAAATTAAATACAAAAAATCGAAATCTAACACTAGACTAATATATTTACATTAAAACTAATCCGCTATATCAGAATCATCTGATTCAGAATCCGATGAATCCAATTGAAAATAGCCGTCCTGAATTTGTAAAGGTCTTGGTTGTAATTGGAGTCGAGGCTCTATAGTGGGAGCTATGATGAGCTTTAAGATCTCGGCGCATAATTTACTACTCTTTTTTTTTCGTATTTCCCGGAGGCTGTTGATCAGAGGATCAGACGTTAAAATCAACATATTGAGCAAGTCAAGAGCATGTCTCTGTTCATGGCGAGACGAGAGAATATCTGCTCGAGATTGTATAACAACAATGTGCTTCTCTAAAGGATAACATTGTTTTTTTTTTTTATTTTACAATGCAATCATATGATGGACCACGTGATGCCCAACTTTCATGGTCCACTTCGTAGTTTGTTTGTAAGAGTGGGTTGTTGATTTAGAATCAATAAAATACGCCAATGTCTCGTCACTACTTAGCGGTCTATCAGTTTGCATAGCACTTAGTTGTTGGAGGTATGAACTTGCAGAAGATGGATTTTCGCCAATGTCCTTTATTACTCTGGCAGCTTTATTCCTTTTTTAGGTCTTCCGGGTCGACAACAATCAGCGGATGAAGTAGAAGGTTGTGGTTGAGTCGATCTTAAGCAAAATTCTATCTTTTCGCCTTCCAGCCACAACTTATTCTTACTCAGGAAACGCTCCTTTGATTTTGCTGAAGACACCCACTTAGTTGCAATTTTCGAAGAAATGCTGGCTATTTTCATCTTAATTTCCCTTTGACATTCTTCAGTGATATCAGAGAAATCACACTTAAACAAAATAAATTGAAATAGACGATCATTTCTTTCATCTTCGAAAACACTATTTTGCCAATAGAGTATGTCATTTCTACAAAAAAAAAGAAAAAAAAAATGTTGTACTCAAGTGTGCTACATAAAATAGGTCACATAATAGTCTATAGCCATGTAGCTAAAACATATCAAAAATTCAGAGTGGATACAAGAGGATACATGGCTTTTCTAAGCCTGTTAAGTTCAAAAACAAAGAAAAAGATAACACATAACACATACACACACAAACACATTAAAAGAACACATTAAAACCAACACACACACACACACACACAACAAAACAACAACACACAACACATTAAAAGATTCTAATTAGAAAATATTATTGAACATACCTTCAGAATTAAAATAATTCACTAAAACTTTGCAAAAAATTAAAACTACCATCATGAGATGTTAGTCTAAGTATCGCTGAAATGCAACTGATTTATTTATTTAACTGCACTTACCTAATTACCTTACTTTGATATACGATGACTCACCCATATGAAATGTTAGACGTAAACAATTATTGGAATCAGAGGTTTAGGGGGGTTGTTTACAGGTAGATAGTACAAATTTCGGGAAATTCGATAATGACTTTTGTCCACCTGGCTTGTTCTACGCCGAACACTGTGCGGTCCGGTGAAATATGATAATAACAACTTGGTAACAAGCCGTTTTGTGCTTTATCTTTTCAATGAGAATTAGGCTGACCACAGGACAAATATAGAACATGGAAAAGCATTTGAATGTCAAACAGATAAGGCTGATTTTATTGACTAAGTTGTCTAAGCCCCCGGTAACAATATTAAGTATTAGCGGCCGCCAGCGACTTCGTTCGCATGGTTTAGTTATGTTATGTATTGGTTGCAGCGTGATGCTTTAGCCTAAAGCCTTCCTGGATTAATAGGCTATCCCACACAAAAATATTTTTTCAAATCGGACTAGTAGTTCCTGAGATTAGCGCGTTCAAACAAACAAACCAACAAACTCTTCAGCTTTATATATTAGTATGGAGTATAGATTAATACTTTGAACATCTACAAAGTAGACACAATCAATCGGATTATATGTGATTGGACAGAGAATGTTTTAAAATTATTTTATATTAAAAGAATATACTTAAATAAGTTATTAGTTGTTTCGGAACCAAAATTTAACTATTGCCGAAAACCGAAAGACTATTACTTGTGAATTTCGGCAGTACTTAAAGTATAGTTAATATGTAATTAAAATCAACCCAAACGTCCGCACTGCTTTCCAGTCAGCAAACAATTGTTTAAGGAAAGTTAATGTATTGTAAACATTTAATTACATTGTAAGAGGGAAGTGCATTATGCAAGGGTATGCGAAAGGGTGAATGTTGGCCACGATAGTCGGCGATGCGCGAAGACCGTGCGCCGGTTGTAGGAGTAAGCACGCGCCGGCCGGCTCCCAAGGACCCAAGCCACAGTCTGTGGCCGCCTCCCATGATACGCGTTCGTTCCAACGCTATTAGCGCCATTGTCCGACCGAACTTTTTCGTAAACATATTTTCCCGCCACAACCTTCTATTCAAATTTTCTTTTTCCTTTTTGGTGTGATCGTGTTTGTTAAGTGCCTGAATTATTTTTGGTGTGAATTTTAAGTGGAATTTTAAGTGGATCCGTGATGTGTTGTGCTCTTATTGGGAATTTATAATGGAATTACTGACACTGCTTATGGATTATTGTGGTGAGTTTAATTTTTAAGACCAATCAGAATCTAATTGGATTTTGTGTATAAGGTTATTTATAAGCTTATTTTTCCACCGAAAATATAAAATTTCATTTGCATATACACAAGTAAAAACAAACTACAAATCCAATTATTTACTTTCTCATTACAATATCTCATTATTATTTAATTTCAATATCATAATCTTAAGTTATTGTTGAAGCAGAATTTACATTGCGTGTAATTTGAGTTTTAAAATTATGTCACGAGTGATTAGCTTAGACATTTAATACACGAATTTAAATAATTAACCGCCAACGAATAATAATTTATTACGTCATGATCATGAACCATCATAACCCGTAATATAATTACAACAACAACAGCAAACCAAACGAACCATCAAAAAACCAATCGCGCGGCACATCGATAAACGCGATAAAGTTGCAAACAACAAAATAATGGTACGAGTCGCGGAATTAACGCTCCTATTGTGTTAGTACAATAATCCGCTATCTAGGCCAGCCTCAGTGCTGCAGACGAACCTTTTGTCTTTCATGTTCGCCGTTAATAATGGCGGGCACCGAAACAGCCGCGCACAATACCGCGAAATGTGCGCGTTTTCATTTGCAAGACAAAACGCGCTTTGTTGTTGTGTCCGCTCAATACTAAATTTATAGCCGGTGGACTGAGAGCCGTATTGACGGCCAGCTAACGAACGACCAACTCCATAAATGCATTTTGATCGGAGCACAGATTATGTGGGCTTGATCTAGACGAGGCAGTGGTGCGTGGTTATGTAAATTTATACTTACCCATTTCTTTGTTGTTAAACTGTTATTGGTTTCTTAAAATATAGTAGGGAGTAAATTTAAGGTACATCTAGACAACTCCTTACCATACATGTGGATCTAATAAAAGGCCAATAAATGTTTAAAAACAGTCCTACGTTTTAAACATTATTTTGCTGATGGTCCCCTAATCGGCGAACATTCTTTTGTCAAATGATTGCGACTAGTTGGTATCAGTTGGGATCGTTCGGAACGCCCATTGGTCCGTTCGGTCCAAACGATCCCAACTAGTCGCAATCATTTGACAAAAATGTGTTCGCTGATTAGAGGACTGATCAGTTGATTACACCAGACTATGTTTAAATATCCTGAAACTGATATTGATCTTTGAAATTGGATGTTATACATATTTAAAATAAATCTGATTTGATTCTGATTATGCAAAATTTCTGATTTTCTTACAGCTCCAGTAAATTATTGCGTAACATACTAAAAATCCCTGATATTACTTGAGCAGACAATTTTTTTCGAACCTATATGGATATACATTATGTAAAGAAAACCCTGTCCGACCCATAAGGATAATAAAGGTTAGGTAAACACTTGACCATATATAATATAAAATTTTACATAATCATCATAGTAACAATACTATTGAATTTTGAAATTATCTTTCTTTCCCGGGAATTAATTCAAATTTCCCCGAAATTTGGTAATTTTTAAAAAAGTGACAACTCCGGTATTATTACGAGCGAATCGCGACGCGACCACGTGCCGCGTGTCCTGCCCCCCGCGGTAGGGTTGCTTACCGCACATGTATTAAGTTAGCTCTTTTTGCGAAATAATATTTATTTTTTTAGGGGGATTTTCTTTTTTAAGTTTAGCCCGGCTTTGTACCCATTAGTAGAATCAGTTATCGATACCTAACAATACCTTCACGGATCGGTCAGGGTTTTCTTTACATTTTTTTTACTTTTCTTTAGGTATGTTCGAAAAAAATTGTCTGCTCAACAACGCCAGCAATGCGCAATTAATGCTATTGAACTGTCAAAATGAAAGCCATTGCTACTGATTGTGTGTTACGCAATCAACTCGTAGCATCCTTGTATTATACCAACGACGTTTTCCCGCCAACCATGTAGCAGCAAGTTTTTTTTCTACAAAGAATAAGGCTGAGGTAGGCAAAGGAAACTAGGTGGTCAGCGGACGCTTTGCGGTGCGTCGTCGGTTGCGCCTCAGGCCAACCGTAGCCGTCGGCTTTTAGCGGATTCGTATCTTGGCTTTTTGATAGTTTTTTCAAAAGTCTTGCATGCTTTTAAGCATCTCTTTAAGCTGTATTTGACCAATCTTGTGTAAATGAGGGTATATTTTAAAAGTACGTATTTTTATATGTGGAGCAGGAGGCGCAATGTAGCTAAAACGGCAATATGTTAGGTGGTTACTACACTGCGGGGTAATTGCGTAACATATCCATAATGACAATGGCTTTTATTTTGACAGTTCAACAACATTCATTGCGTTATTTACTTTGTTGAGCAGACAAAGTTGTGCAATGGATTAGCAAAATTTCTTCAAAATTATTCAAATTCTGATTACAACTTTGACATTGACAGTGTGCATTGACGCAATTAAGGTGCCCAATACTGTTCCTACGTGCTGCATTTTTATCTTTGTGACTGTAGGATCTTTATATGTATACAAAATCCGCAATATGTAAACATACTGTAACCGCATCTCCATACGGTCTTCTGACAGAAGAACGCTGCAGTGTAATAACAGCTTAAGTCTTCGCATTAACTTGTAACAGTTACCTTAGTACAAGTATCTTGTACTAAATCTTCTGCAATTTATTACATACTGCTAATAAGTACATATAATAGGTACTCATGTAAGATGCATAGGATTCATGGCATCAATATTCGCGCATTTCTAGAAACAAGATGATGTGCAGCGAGCTATAAAATAAAAGCCTACACAATAAATAAAGTGCGACACGCACTCGGCCAAGTTCTGCTTATAAAAGATTTCGTTATGGGTGAAATGCGGAGACAGACGAAAACCGAATAAAAAACTCACAGATCCCCACATAAAGTTACACTCGAGACCCAAAGAGTATGCGTCACAAAAGCGTCGTAATTGGCCCGTTCTTTTTCTACTTCCCTGAAGCATTCAGAGCCAATGAAACGTGTGCATTTAAATGACGTTCCACTGCTTTGTGGGGTCACACTAAAGTTGTTCGTGAAACCGCCAGTGAGTCTACGACTTTTGTTTAGCATACATTGAGGGGCTAGTAAAAGAACCTGCTTGTTGAGAAATCATTAGTCATGCTTATTTGAATATAAAATCGTCACTCGGAACATGGAGGATTTTAAAATGTTGTTCTATAGAGTAGACTGCACAATTGACATGTCAATTGAAATATTATTTGTATGGCTTTCTTTATTATTTCTGTATGGTACAGACAGTTTATTATAAACATCGGTTTGGTAGCTACTTAATTGGTACCTACACTTAAAATGCGGTCATATTTTATTAAATATATCAAAAATATCTCTTGTATTCGGTTTTCTTTCAATTCTCTGAGGTGTGAATTAGCTTGATTGAATGAATCTTTTATCACAATTAATTGAAGAGGCAATGGGAGCGCACTTAGCGAAAACTACAACTATAATACAAAAAGAATTAACTTAAAAATTCAATTCAGAAAAGTTTTGCTAGAATTTTATAATTAAGCCTTTGTGGTTACAGAAGTCCTATCAGTGGGCTTTCTCTTACTACGCTTATACTTATAGTTCAGTTTTGAACCTTTAGACATAATAGTATCATAGAATCTAGTGTTTTTTTTTAACGAATAATAGTTTTAATATAAAATTTTAACAACTAGAAAGATAATGTTAGTAACAATAACGAAATAAAACAATAAAGTATGTTAATTAAATTAAAAAAACGTTAAAAAAACAGTAGGTATGAATGTCAATCAACCATTGCCACGTATTTTGGAGGAAGCCATTTTAACCCGGCTAAATTAAAGTGTAACCTAAATGCCACAATGTTTTTTTACACACTAGGATTTTTTCCTGTATCGTGGGTGCGTTTACAAACATATATATACTAACATACACAGATATCCAGACCCGGATCAATTACTTGCTTGTAGGTTATACAAATATTTGTTCCATGCGGGAATCGAACCCGCGACACGCAGCGCAGCAGTCAATAACTTGACCACTGGGCTAACCGTGTTGTCTAATTTTTCAGTTTTATCATCAACCTTTTTATCGTCCCACTGCTGGGCACAAGTCTCCTCTCATACAGAGAAGGATTGAGCGTAATCACCACGCTTGCTCAATGCGGGTTGGCGATTTCAGACTTATAAAGTCCAGGTTTCCTCAAGATGTTTTCCTTCATCTGTCATTGGTGTCCAAGATATACTTAGAAAGTACATGTAACTTTAGAAAAGTTACATTGGTACTTGCCTGACCTGGAATCGAACCCGCGCACTCATATTTGAGAGGCTGTTGTTTTAACCACTAGGCCACCACGACTTTGGTCAGTTTAATACGCAAATAAATGTACACAGGTATTTAGACAAGACTAGATGTTTTGATAATGCTTGTTGATTTTCACAATTTATTTCAACCCTCTAATACGTAGCAATACGTTATAAAACTCAGCACAATTCAATAAAATTATCTTTTCATGTCCACAAGTAGAGAGCTAACACATGACAACTGACGTCACTTTCACAACCAATACAATGTCTTCGTTTAAATTTAAAAAATCGGTTCCTCAGCTCGGATCCCGGCACGCACCACAAAACATACTTACATAACTACACATCCCTCCTTTCTCCTATTGAATTGACTCCCCCCTCACCCACTCCCATTCATTCTTTACAGCTTTTGTAGGAACGCTCAGGCTTTTTGTAACAATGCTGCCGACGTGAATAGTAACTGTCGAAATATTGTTAAGCATGATGTCATCTTGCAGACGGTGACTTATTTTAATGGTAGTGAGAAAGCCGGTGGTGATAATTAGTTTGACAGTTGCTGATATCCGAAAATGGTATATCGCGTACCAGCCAGTATTTTGTTTGTTTCTTTTAGGTTTTTCATGCACTTACTTTGTCCATAGTTTTGTTTTTTTTTTTGTTGTTGATTCATAATTTAAAAAAAGAATAGTATGTATGTACCAATTGTAATTTATTTTTATCATTTATTATAAAGAAGACAATCAACCTAATAAGTCTTGAAACGCAACTCAACTGTGAATAGCAATCGCTTCGAGACATCTCAGAACAAAATTGTCTCCAACATTTTCTAATTTGGCAATATTCGCGATTCTACTGTCTATCGATAATATACATAAAAGTAGAGTATTAAAGTAAACAATGGTTAGGTACTAGGGTACCAGAGGGTGTAGGGGGGCTGGGCGATCGGTATTTGGTGCTCGCATTGTCGTTGAATAACTTTTGTCCCTATTGTGTAGCTGAAAGTAGAGCCACAAAGACTCTACGGCGTGGAACATAAACCGAAATTCATCAGAGCCCCGATTGTTCGTTTCTTAATGGTGTTTGCAGCTAGATTTGTATGTGTTTCGCTGTTTTTGGATTAGGGATATATTTTTGTTTAGTTGACGTAGAAAAGACCTCGTTTACGTGCCTAAATGTTAAAATCCACGGTTGTGTTATTATAATAATTTTCTTGTGGAAGTATTTGCTCAGGCACTAACTTGATAGAACTACTTGATTAAAAAAAGTGTAAAAATGTGTATAATTGGACCTACTCATGCAAACAGGAACTAAAGACCGGCCCACCGCAGTGCACGGAGAGGCAATGCGCGTGTATTAATTAAGCTTGGCTTTATAAGCAAATCTTTGTGGTTGTGTCCATTGCAACCCATGGAGACACTACGCATGAATTGATGTCATTGATGGTTTCAAAAATGAAAATCAAAAGTAATTTATTCGAATTAGGCAGAGGATCAGCACTTTTTGAACGTCAATATTACATAGTACAGCCCCCCAAAAAAGAACAGAAAGTGCCATCGACACTTCTTAGTGCTTTCGCTGGGAAGAAGAAGTGGCGGAACAAACTCAGCAGCACAGCTGTCTGTTCATTTAAAAAAAAAAAACATGACTTGATACAATATCATGTAGGTACAGTAATGAACACAAGAAAACACAGCAACAATGAAATTATTTTTCATATGCCAACTAACCATGCCAAAATACCAGCAAAGCATTTTTTTTTTGTTTGCTCGAATAAGTGGTTACATAGGTCAACACTGTCCACTTGGGTCTTCGTTTCGACTGAAATACACGTATATGACCTATTATGACTGAGTATAGCGTGGCAAGGCGCATGGTGGCAGGCCATGCGCCTTGCCACGCAAACACAACATTTGATATAGAAAATATTTCTAAAACTCCCTGAAAATCTATTCAATACCAATAATAGGTAATATATATAATCTATTCTACTAAATAAGTCTATCTTCAACCTTCACAAAGCCAACAATAGCCACAATGGCTATTTTATAATAAAAGCTGTCACTTTAATCAATAGCTCTTATCTTGATATAAGGAGCACGGTCTATACATATATGTAGGTGTCAATAATGTATATCCTTGCATGAGGTGGAATGATAATACGGGCTTTTTTATGATTAGATATTATCAAATGACCTCTCTCGCTCTGGGCAGAGCGGAAGGGTCTGTCAGACTATTACTGATTAAAACTCACCCGTGTTTCTTCACTCGCCTGTCTGCCAGAGGGCACAGTATTTCTTTCGAAGAATCCGTGGTACCTGGCAGGCATCGGTCCTTGTGTACCCCGTCACTGTACACAGTACACAGTAACTAGGACCTTTCACTCGCCATGCAGTCTCGCTCCGAACCAAGGCCTCTGCCGATCGCCGCTGCCAATAATTGCCACGAAGACACGGCGATACTCCACCCAAGTCTAACAGACCTCCACCCTAAGCTCCACCGTGTCCTCAGGGCGACCCCAGTGGCGTTTCCTCCCGCCTTATCCAAGATAGAAGTTTCCTGTAACAGTCATGTTCGGTGAGGAGCCGCGTCAGGCAGAAGATGTGATCGCCGTGGCGTCTTATTAGCCACTCCTCAAAGAGGGAAGTTTTTGCGGCTTTTTAGAGTGCGTGTGAGTTGTGACAATAGAAAAATTCCACAGGTACTCTGTAAGCTACCGTGATTTCTCGCGGCAGCAGTGTTACGTGAGGAAAATGCCGGGCATTTTCATCCTCTCGCCACTTCCATATGTGCAAGAGGCAAGGAGGCTCTGGAATGCGGTCAGGCGTCATGCTGGTCGCTGCCTCCAGGACCGCGCTCGTATCGGTGCCCCGTAAAGGGCCATGGACCGTATGAACCCCGCGTAGATCCTCCAGGGCCGCCTCAAGAGATCCCTGGCCTGGTCTAGCCTGGGAGTAAAACGTCGCAAGCGCTCCTCGAAGTTCCACCGGCTGTGGTGGACGAATCCGGGTACTTCATCGTTGACTCGAAGCCCTTTAATTTACCTAAATTTTCGCGGTGACATTTTTACTGAATAGACAAGCTAATCTCTTTGTGCTAACTTTAATATCGCGTCATTACTTCAGTACAATCAGGTGGATTAATTGAATGAGGTAAAACAGGCAATCACTGTGTGCGTTTCTGTTATTGCGGTGTCAATGTATGTGTGGCTCATAGAACATCTATGGAGTGTGTTGGTGGGTTGTGTTGCAAGTTCTATGCCAGTGACTTCGTGGTATCATCATCATCCGCAGCAAACGTTGTTCACCCACTGCCTGAGTATAGGCCTCTTCCCTTTTGTGGCATGCTTCCCGGGTCCGAGCAGACCTTTTCTGCAACTTTCCTTGTACCGTTTCTCAGTAATCGTTCCGAGATATTTATAATGAACCACCTAAAAATATAGTCCATTATATAACAGCAAAAAAATGGGCAGTAGTCTCGTCTTTCTTTATTTAAATATCTACATCTGACGTTTATGGTCCACGACAAGGTGGACCGACGACCTGGTGAAGGTCGCGGGAAACCGCTGGATGAGGGAGGCGCAGGACCGATCGTCGTGGAGAACCTTGGGGAAGGCCTATGTCCAGCAGTGGACGTCTTTCGGCTGAAATGATGATTATGATGACCTTTATGACCCTTTACCTACATAGGTAAAGTAAAAGTTATTTACTGATAAGAAAATTATAAACTTGAGTTGATCATTTTATCTTCTTCTTCGTAGCACCATTGCCAGAATGGTGGTGGTCCTCATATAGATTCTTGTCTAGGGGCTGATCTGACCTGCCTCACGTTTTACTGCTGTCAAGTCTGATTCCTGGTTCCTACTTGAAGTGCATTTACATAAAGGGCTGCCGGCAGAAGTTACCACCCACCAGACAAAGTTTTGCCGCCAAGCGATTCGTCGTGTTCCGGTATGATGTCTGGTGAAGCCTTACGGAGGACGGTTCTGGGAAGTTGTGTTGCGGTGTGTGCCGGGTAAGATGCGCCAAATGTTGTCGTGTCGGGAGTTTGGTCGTGGAGAGTCTCCAGATCAATCTCCCTTTGACGCAGCATCGTTGGTCGTGTTGATCTTGGGTTTAACATTGCATCACTTCGCTCAACTGCCGTCTTCCTTCCTATTCACTAAGATTTTTTAAGTGAACGGGCTTAATAAACTAGCGCGCTTTACCATCAACGATTGTATCACTGCTTACCATCAGGCGGGATTGCAGTCAAGCACTAATTTATAATAATTAAAAAAAAAACATAAGGGATTGCCCATTGTGGATTTTATTTGGTCAGTTCATCTCATGGGTGTACGGACACATAGTCTAGTGCTATCCAATCTCCTCAAAACCTGTCTGCCACCCCCTAGAGCACTTTAGTACTGCTTAGTGTCAACAGCATTCAATGCCGCCAAAACACAGGTGTGTCTTTTCACTTCCAGGAGGAGCCCGTTCACCTTGGCTTCTACTTTTCGAAATGTGTCCTTGGAGTGTACCGACCGCCTTCAGCTTTTGGGAGTTGAAATTTCCTCGAACCTTAACTTTAGACGGTTCATTGAGTCCAAGGCCAAGGTGGCTGCTAGGAAACTTGGCGTTATCGCAAAGTTCCGGCAGTACTTCACACCTGGGCAGCTTCTAATGTTGTACAAATCACAGGTCCGTTCGTGTGTAGAGTACTGCAGCCACATTTGGGCTGGTGCTGCTAAGTGTCACCTGGCCACTATGGATTCGGTGGAGAGGCGTGCGAAGAGGCTGATTGGTGACCCTGATTTAACTCGAGATGGTCTCCAAAGCCTAGAGCATAGGCGTAGAGTAGCCAGCCTTTCGGTGTTTTATAGGATGCATTTTGGGGAGTGTGCGAGGGAATTGCATGATTTAATTCCCCCGTCTCCGTTCCACCATCGGACGACCCGTCGTACGGCTAGTTTCCACCCTTACGTTGTTAACACCACTACGATCCGGACGAAGCGTTTCGCCTCCTCCTTTATACCGCGTACATCGCGGGACTGGAACAATTTGCCAGCGGCGGTGTTTCCATCGGACTACAATTTGAGTGTCTTCAAGGCTAGAGTGAATAGGCTCTTAATAAACTAGTGCGCTTTACTATCAACGATTGCGTCACTGCTTACCATCAGGCGGGATTGCGTTCAAGCGCTACTTTATAGTTTGAAAAAAAAAAAAACTTCGTGACTCAAAGTTACTACACAGATATATATCGCAAATATTACAGACAGATATATATAGCCCCCTACATATATAGTCATGTATAGCCTCGAAATCTCAATTAAATGTCCATTCTTCAAATTTAAACAAAGAGCTAACCATACCTCTCCAATTCCCTACAGTTCCAACCAAAGTTTCTAAAACAGTTCATACAATGCACTAACCCTAAAGTGTAAAGGATAATCACAGCATTACAGAAGTTTCGTAAAACCGTCGACACTTTGCGTCGGGAATCTCGCCACATCTCGGCAAAGCGCCGGAGAACGAGGGCGACACACAAAGGGTGGTAGAAAAATGGGTAACCTACTCCTACAAGCCTTACAAATCTTACTATTCATATAACACCCATAGAAATCATAGGCCATGAAGGCTTTGCGGCCGTTCATATAATTATAGTAAACTAGCTGTTGCCCGCGACTCCGTCCACGTGTTGATATAAAATAAGCGCCTGTTAAAATAATGGGAGCAATATGTACGTCCGCGTTTGCCCCCGTTTTCGCAACATTTTTGTTACTGCTCTGCTCCTATTGGTCATAGCGGGATGTTTATAGCCTATGTCCTTTCTCAGGCTCTAGACTATCTGTGTACCAAATTTCATTACAATCGGTTCAGTAGTTTTGGCGTGAAAGCCGGACAGACAGACACACAGACAGAGATATTTTCGCATTTATAATATTAGTATGGATGTAATGTGTTATTTGTTTAGATTTAAACATTTTAGATATCATATATAAATACATAGTTACGTTTACTTTCAAAGTAAGAGTGAACAGGCGTCTTCTGGGCACACTCGTCCATCGTTTTCCATCAGACGTAATCGAGGTCAAGACAATCGCAGGCTCATTTAGCAATATTAAGAAGCGACTCTAGTGCCGAGGAATTTGGAAAATAGGTATTTGAAGAAACTATTGCCGTCGTGGTCCTTCCAAATCTCCCGGTAAAGTGCGAAAAGAACAGTTGCAGCTCAGGCTGATTTTACCTACAAAAACGTTGACCAAAAGAAGTTTCGTATTCCGCTGTTTTCTTTTTGAAAACACGACAGATCTCAACTATATTTATATCAAAATTTAGACGAAAAGTATACCTATGCTATATATAACCTATGCTTCTATTATTTTCTTTTTTGTCATAAACTTATCACTTTTCTCTAATAGTCACGGTAAAAATGGGTTATTTTTCGCGATTTTGAAGTATCGTATTTCTTTTATTAATTATGTTTCAGAATAAATCAAATGATAGGGGCACGTATGGTATAAAATTGTAGAAAAAAAAAATTGCCCTAAAATCATTATCCACGAAGAAAACAGCGGAATACGTTTGTATAGAGAAAGCACCACTAGAGTTTCCTCTTCCAAAAAATTTTGCAGTGCACTCAACGAAAATAATTCTTTAGATAAGTACATAAAAGAACCTTCACAGTGTCCTTGATTTAAATATTATAAAACTTTGAGCAAAATAACATACTGATGACGTAACATAATATAATATCACGCCTGTAAACCCCAAAGAGTGAAGCAGAAATGTACCTACCTAAAGTGCCACCCACATTTTATTAGTCATGATATAGTCCCTTTTTCCCCTAAATTAGTTTAGATTAATATAATTATTAAATAGCTTAGTGCGCACGAAAGCCGACATGTTACGTGGGTCACAAATGTCTTGCCATGGCGCCTCCGCCGGGCTGGAACAAGCGGGGTAGACCAAATAAGTGCTGGCTTGACGTTGTAAGAGATGACATGCTTGCCAACAATCTCTCACCACAGGATGCTAAAGATCGCGCGAAATGGAGGAAATTGAGCAAGAAAGCGGACCCCGGGCTCCAACGCGAAAGCCGCGTATGCAACGGGGATAAACGCTAAGATGATGATGATGATTAAATAGCTTAGTGTTATCACCCGCGACTTACAAGTTGCAGGTAGTAGGTTTGAAGCCCATTTCTTTGTGTAAATTATTTCATCACCACTGCTCACAAAACGGTGCAGGAAAACATCATGACGAAACCGGTATGTCCTAGAGCTAAAAACTTCGAAGACATGTGGCATCTACCAACCCGCACTAGGCCAGCGCGGTAGATTACGGCCCACTCCCTCTCATCGAGTGGAGGTCTGTGTCCTAACATTGGGAACAACATGGGCTGATTATGTTAGATTTTTTTTAACACCCTTGCTCGTAAAGCTGATGTAATCCCACCGGTTTTAAATATGTAAAGCGGGCCATAACAAACGCGTGTGTTATCAAAGCAAATAGTTAAGTTATAGTCCATACAAATTCCATAACAGCATTATTTGTCATTTCAAATAATTATGGAACTGATCGCCGCCGCGTGGATCTAGCCAGTGAGCAGCGCGCTGTTCCATATTTGAAATGGCAAATAATAATACTAATGGCGGGAAAGCAACAGTGTGCATTCACAGATTGAGTTTATTTAAAATAACTGATGTCCTATTTGAAATAAACAAATTTGTATTTGTTTGTATTTAAATGAGTATTTGTAAAAAAAAAACAGTTTATTCGGTAATTTAAAAACTTGACTGCATGCTCTAGCATCTTTGCCAACATTTTCACGCAGCTACGGCAGAAAATAAACCTCGCGCCATTTTTCTCAAATTTTCTTTTCTTTGTACTTGTATTCTGAATATCTTTTTTTTTTTGTTTCCTCGCAAGTGTGTTAAAAAATGTCGTACGATATACGTGCGTATTGGTTATAACATGCTCGGCTCAATTACACCCTCGCCTTCGGCTCGGGCTTAAATTCCGCCTCGCATGTTATAACCATCATTACGCACTAATATCGTAATGTACTATAATAAATTATCACGAGGAGATGGTTACTGAAGCGCACACCAGTATATTGGAATAACCTACAAATGTTATAAACGTGATACATAATGTTTTTATGTGTAACATTTATATAAAACTTGAAACCTTATATGAATCAAATTTATATTTACAGTGTTATATTTATGTATATCCTGTACATATGTATGCAGACCGTATCTCGACAAACGTAGCGTAGGACGCCCTTGGGCGAGATGGAGCGACGACATCAAAAAGGTGGCTGGTAGTGGCTGGCGGAGAACTGCTCAGGATCGAGCTTGTTGGCGTGCCATGGAGGAGGCCTATGATCAGCAGTGGACGAGTAGAGGCTAATGATGATGACTTTTCAATATCAAGGTGAGATGGTTGAAGCACACGGCAATACATATATTGAAATAACCTAGTAATATTATAAACGTGATACATTAAGTTTTTATGTGAAAGATTTATATAAAACTTGAAACCTTATATGATACAATTTGATATTTATTGCGTTAAATATATATGTTTATGTATATATATGTTTATACATTAAAATAAAAATTTATTCCATTCTTTTCTTTGTTCATCTACTACTGTTTGTCTTTGCATGACCTGAATGTCGACTGGTAGAAAGTATCACTCAGTGTAAGCAGCCTTTGAGTCTGCCTTGATCTCAAAACAAGTGTAATGTGTCAAGTTTTAGGTGAGGTCATAAGTAGGTAAGTATTCGTTGAGATCTTGAGAAGGCGGGTTCGGCCTTGTATTGCCCACAATGAGCCATCCTCGTACGTAGGTTATGGTGCAATTTGTAGTAGTATGATGATTGTTTGGTTGTTGGTTTTATCAATAAATATTATTAAAAATAACTACAAGCTTTTTTTACGGATTTCGTAGCGCAGCGTAGCTTGGCGTAGCGCTACGTATCGTAACGTAGCCCGAAGTTACGTAGTTAATACATATGTACACTAATATAATTATAAAGCTGAAGAGTTTGATTGATTGTTTGTCTGTTTTTTTGAACGCGTTAATCTCAGGAACTACGGGTCCGATTTAAAAATTCTTTTTGCTTTGGATAGCCTATTAATCCAGGAAGGCTTTAGGCTATATAGCATCACGCTGCGACCAATAGGAGCGAAGCTTATAAAAAATATTGAAATTACGCGGGTGATACCAAGGCGCGCAGCTAGTCGGTACTAAAATTACTAAAAAAGATTTTTTTCAAGGATTTCGTAGCACAGCGTAGCTCGGCGTAGCGCTATGTATCGTAACGTAGTTAATACCGATGTCTATAAGAAGCATATACCTCATAAATGACTTAGAAATCATTTTGTCGTCTTAGAATAGAATATAATAGAATACTGTTTATACAACATATAAATTACAGAACATAAATATGAAGATTTACAAAGGGTGACACAATGGACGTTATCAGAAAATGTAAAAGCGAAAATATTGTTATCCGATATATAAAAAAAAATATATATCTTTCCAATACGGTTTTTCCATTGGTATATTCAAGTAGAATTGCTTCTTTTGTGATGGTTAAATAATAGTTGTTCAGTGGTGATGGCACCGACTTGCGAATTGTAGGTTGTGACTTCGAACCCAGCCAGGCATTTACTGCGTGTATTTCATCGCCACTGCTCTCAAACGGCGGAGGAAAGAAGTCCTAGAAAAAAAGAAAAATAGGGAAGATATGTGACTTCCACCTATTTATTTATTTATTCTTTTGCACATGATATGTACAGAGGCGGACTTAATGCCTTAGGCATTCTCTACCAGTCAACCACAGGTGGTGAAGAGATAAGATGGTAGGTGCATCTTTTGTGACCCACGGTCTCATAGAATGAGGAGGCCGATGTCCGGTAACTTATGGGCTGATTATACTTACGTTAGATGGTTAAAAAAAGGCTTGACATATTGATTGTAATCATGGGCGTACCCAACTTCTGGCCTTGGGCAAGTCAGGCCTAGGAGAAGGCAAGTCAGGCCTAGGGGGGACAAGTCAAATTTTTAGAGTGGGTAATCATTGTGCGCTATAGTCGCACGCGGTTTTGGATGTTTGTGGATTATTTAAAAGTTAGAGATAAGTGCTCCTTTATACTTTGTTTAGTTATTAGGGCAGTTGATTGTAATTGTGTATACTATTCTTTTTTAATAATTATAATTTAGTGCTTGACTGCAATCCCGCCTGATGGTAAGAAGTAATGCAATCGTTAATGGTAAAGCGCACTAGTTTATTAAGCCAATTCACTTAAAAAACTTAGGAATAGGAAGGATGACGGCAGTTGAGCGAGGTGATGCAATGTTAAATCCAAGACCAACACGACCAAACGATGCTGCGCTAGAGGGAGATTGGTCTGGAGACTCTCCACGACCAAACTCCCGACACGACAACATTTGACGCATCGTACCCGCCACGCATCGCAACACAACTGCTCAGACCCGTCCTCCGTACTATTAATAAAAAATGCAAATATAAATTTGACAATTTATACGTACTAAAATATTCTAGAGATGACAGAAGACATGAAGTTGATACCGTAGTAGATCGTAGACTACCTACATTATTTGTCTCTCCTTCACCTTGAAAATCCAAAGGCTGTCTGTAAAAGCTCACTCTAAACGAGAAGACCGCCCATTGTGTCAGCCTTTGTAAAATCTTCATATTTATGTAATTTATGATCATCATCATCAACCTTTTTTATCATCCCACTGCTGGGCACAGGTCTCTTCTGATATAGAGAAAGATTGAGCGTAATCACCACGCTTGCTCCATGCGGGTTGGCGATTTCAGACTTAAAGTCCAAGTTTCCTCAAGATGTTTTCCTTCACCTTTTTTAATCAGTCTTGGACACCAATTGTCCAAGATATACTTAGAAAGTACATATAACTTAGAAAAGTTACATTGGTACTTGCCTGACCTAGAATCGAACCCACACGGCGCACACTCATACTTGAGAGGCTGCAATTTTAACCACTAGGCCACCACTACTATATTATACGTAATACAATTTATAACTTGTACGTAATAAAGAGTATTCTATTTGATATAATAAAAACATGGATGCCCTCCGCTTCCGCCTACAACTTGTATCAAACCCAAATTTTCTCTGAAAGAAACAAAATTACTCGCTATTCAGCTGCTTTGACCGTAATTTATAATTGAAGGTCTGAAGCCACTCGATGCTGCTTTTGATATTACATATTTATAAAATAAGGCTCCACAGGATAATCTTTCCAGTGTATCCTATTGGTTGATGATGTCAATAAGTGTATCATTCAATAAACGAACTTATTGAATAGAGTATATTCAACGTGTAACGAAATGGGTATATACATATCAAGGGCAAGGCTTATTTGGATGATGTCAAATTATATTGGAAGGGTTTTAAATCCTATCTCTACATATTAGGAAGTTGTGAGATAGACCATCGCCTGTGGTAGGCTACTACCATAGCCTAATAGACACGCAGAACTACAGAAGAGATACATATATAGAGTTTTGACGGGAAAGCTAAGATGAGTGTCACGCGCATTTTTCCTTGGACTTTTAAAATTATTTATAGTGTTGTTTACTAAATAAAAGCGCGTGATTTATGTAGTAAAAATTGCATTCAGTAAATAATTCATAAAAAACATTGATATATCGCAGCATAGTGGCCACATCATGACTTTGCTTCAAACCTCCCTCATAGTCAGTTCACGTGGCCGTTTTTTTCAACTGTCATTGGCGATATCCACCATTATTGTGAAATAAAATTATCAAAGAATTTATATAATTTGTGTTATTGGCAGAATTGTGGTATCTATTCCACAGAGGCCATTGATCAAGAGTTGAATCTCACCTTGAAAAAAGAAGAAGAGATAGAAGAAAATCATGATATTGGCATTTTTTTTTGTGAGCTACCTTTCCAATACTGTTTATTGCCATCTATAGAAGCCATGCCCTTGGTATGTATATACCTTTTTCGTTGCACGTTGTATATGCATTTTTTTTACATAATTTTGTTTTTATTATTATTTTATTTTTGACAGAGTTTAGTTTTATGATCTGTACTACCTTTTCTTTTTTTTCTATATTATAAACAAGTAAAATTTGATGGTTTTTTTATAGAAGCTAATATTTTGATCTGCTAATCTGATGTCGATTTTTTCACTGAGGAGAATTTAAATTTACCCATAAATTCTACCTATTAATTCTTGTGTTGATACTTCACACATAGGCTTCTCCCAAGGATCTCCACGATGACCGGTCATGCACCTCCCGCATCCAGCGGTTTCTCGGAGGCCTATGTCCAGCAGTGGGCGTCTTTCGACTGAAATGGTGATAATAATGATGATTGTATCACACAAAAAGACGAAATTCAAAAGGACGAAGTCGCTGTCAAAAGCTAGTTCTCATATATTTGATATACCTATTATCAGCGCAACATGTCATCAGCATACGTTTCGATTCTGTGGGAATAAAATGTACGGGATAAAAACTACCCTATGTGTGTATTCTGGTTGTAAACTATCTGTGTGCCCAATTGAACCAGATCCGTTTAGTGTCTATGTGAAACAGTAACAATTATCCATCCATCCTAACTTTCATGCTTATAATAAGTTCGTGTGTTTATACGCTGGACAGTGTCGAACGAGTCGAATTAAGATCTTTGATTTTCTCGTGTCATTACAGTGATCTTTATTGTAGTTAGAGAGTTATTGTAGGTAGAATAAGGTCGGAAGTAAAAAATAACTGTGACCAAAGACAATCAATTAAATTACATATTAAATCTCTTTGGAAAGCCAAGAAAAAGAAAATAATAAAGATAATTTTCTCTTACATTTTGTGTGGAACGGCTATTTTGATGATACCTCGAGAATTAATACAACATTGATTAATTTTGAGGGGGTACGTGTATATACATATACATACATCATTATTTAATATTGTAATTATTTTATTTTCTTGTAAATAAATTGATTATCAAAACTGATTCCCTATTTTTATTAGTTTCTTGTGGTTTACACGACACTATAAACTATCTAAAAATATAAAAAAATAATGAAATGAAGTATGAATACAAATAATAAATGTGAGTAGAATATGTGTATACATTTACACTGCTTTATTCGTCCAAATTGATCGATATCGTGTTTCATTAGTAAATAAAAATGTCTATAGCACTTTTTACCCCTAATTCAACCCTCGGAATCAAAATCACGGTTAAACCAGGAGACAGCAATTGTAATAAAGCGTTCCTATTATTCATGGCTGTATTAACTTAATGCGATTCAATAGTAGCCATTCACGCAGTAATGTGGGGTGGCAACGGCAATGTGTGGGCTTTTTACTTTTTATATTAAATTAGGGTATAGAAAACTGTCGAAGGGAATGTGACGTTATCAAACGTGTTAGGTGAAAATGTAAACGCAAAGATTTTTGTAAATTCGTTTATTCACTAAGGGTTCGTTTCTGACCAGAGAGGTTTCAGTAAATTAACCATACATTTTTTTTTAAATTACAACTGAACTTTAAGCTAAGTTTATTTTTTTTTAAGTTTGCCTACCCTATCCCGCTGCCGAGCAGAAGCCTGCCTTAAAACCTTCCCGACATCGTTTTCTGCAGCAATCTCGATCGAACCCTTACGGTACGCGTCATAGTACTAGCCATATCTATAAATAAAATCCTTATTAATATAAGGATTTTATTAATATAACCAGAGGTTAATACCTCTGGTTATATTATGAATGTATATGAATATGGCGAGGTAAGTATTAGATTTCCAAACGTGGTTACTGATACTCATTTTTCACCACGTTTTGCGAATCTGTCTATATTCTTTTTTTAAATCCTGCCTGGAACAATGTGGCCAGTATTTTTTTAAAATTTAGAATAGAAAAGCGTATAGATAACAAAGTTGTTGTCCAAGTGACATCTCGCATTTCTCGTCTAATATCGTCAGTCGCAGTTATGTCCTCCTCCGTGGTGCAGCGGACAACACGCCTGCCTGCGACGTGGAGGCCCCGGGTTCGAACCCCGGCCAGGTCATGATGAAATAATCTTTTTCTGATTGGCCTGGGTCTTGGATGTTTATCTATATATGTATCTATTATAAATATAGTATAGTTGAGTTAGTATCCCATAACATAAGTCTCGAACTTACTTTGGGGCTAGTTCAATCTGTGTGATTTGTCCGTATATTTATTTATTCATAAACGAAAACCATAACAATTTTTTAACGCGCAATATTTTGAGAAAAACTTAACTGCATTTACCCATTGTGTCCATAGTTGGAAAAGGGCCAAAGTGTCATTTTTATCGATTGCACTAAACAATGGACGGGTCGTCACACAATAGTTGTGAATGGCAAGCGATGTAGATTAGGCAGGGGTTCGCTCTTGACGGATTATGCCGAGCCTTGAATGTTATCTGCCAGCCTAAATACACTTTTGAAGGCGATAATACGCTATTTTAAAGATGGAAAGCATCTGTATGTGGGTAGAGTTTTAAAATCTCTCTTTTTCTCGGTGGTAGGCCATAACATCGGCTGCCGGCGGAAGTTACCACCCACCAGACAAAGTCTTGCCGCCAAGCGATTCGTCGTGTTCCGGCATGATGTCTGGTGAAGCCGTACGGAGGACGGGTCTGAGCAGTTGTGTTGCGATGTGTGGCGGGTACGATGCGCCAAATGTTGTTGTCTCGGGAATTTGGTCGTGGAGAGTCTCCAGATCAATCTCCCTCTAGCGCAGCATCGTTTGGTCGTGTTGGTCTTGGGTTTAACATTGCATCACCTCGTTCAACTGCCGTCATCCTTCCTATTCCTAAGTTTTTTAAGTGAATAGGCTTAATAAACAAGTGCGCTTTACACTCAACGATTGCATCACTGCTTACCATCAGGCGGGATTGCAGTCAAGCACTAGTTTATAATTATTAAAAAAAATAAAAATCTGTGAGTCATATAATGACACTTCAATTGGTCTTAACACAAAAACTTAAATACTTGTTCACGCACCTTTAGTGCCAGTGTTACGTCAAATCCGTTACAATAATGTCATGTTTAAATGGTGTTCAGCCTAAACGTAATATAAGTAAGGTATGGTACCGAAGATTTTTTGTGCATAACTGACATCTTCGATTGTATCATCTTCTTCAAGAAACTTATCAAGTCGATTAGTATCGAAACACAAGACTATGCAATGTCTTTATAGTTTTAGCTAAGATCTTACTAAAACTGCCGTTTCACTTTATTAAAAAATGATTACACTTCCATTCAAAATAATTACACTACTTACTTATTTACACATGAAAATAGACATCTTTTACTACTGGGCCTTCTTGAAATGTGAAAAAAAATCTATTATTCTATACAGTTTGATCGTGTTAGTACCCATTATGTTGTTCGTATGGTACAACCAATTTAATTTTATTACCATTCTGTACCTAGTCACATTGTAAACCCTGATTTTGTACCAACATTAACAAATCCAAATCTTTCTTTTTTTATTATGAAACAACGAAATCAATGTCCGTATATTCTAAACCAAAGCCACAGACAGTAATACGATACACGTGATACAACACCACCACTTAGCATGTACAAAAAACGCAAGGAAATCCGCCAGCAAACAAATAAACATACAAAAGTAGCAAACCACAAATCGCGAGGTTTAAGTGAGTTCAAATATGAAAAAAGCGAAAGTGGTGGCTTTCTATTGTCGTTTGGAATCACTTTGGCACACGCCGGGGGAGGTATGCTACTGGAAGAGCCAGCGGATAAATGTAATTACTATGAAGATTATTTACTTTTTTTACTCTGTGGTCTCGAATTGGATCAGTTACGAACATTTCATTCTAATTTGGAATAGAGTTCATGTTTTTTTTTTCACTACAGACAGGATTAAATTGGTTAGAGAAAGTTGTTTTATAAGATTCCATCCTTACCTAATTTTTCAATTATTGCAATAGGCACTGGTAGCGTTTTATCTTTCAGTTTTGACTCTGTATATGTCTGTATATAGTGTATAAATGTTCAATTTAACTAAACAGACAATAGTATTAAATAGGGTGTCAATCATTAGGATTATAAAAAGAAACAATTCAATAAATGGATGTCAAAGCATTGTGTCGAAATTATACCTATAGTTTTTTTTTATAGTGTGGCGCTAGTTATGACTTTGTGCCAATTTCAAGTAAAAGGTAAAGATTTTGTTCTGAAGTAATCAAGAGTTCCTTTCTTTCTTTTTTGGTTTCGCACGGTTTGTGCATTTAGCCAATGTCACGTAATGAATTATTCATGTCGAAAAAGACGACCACGTGAACC
>JADWQK010002452.1:600000-771618 GCA_017933935.1 Sesamia nonagrioides | reverse complement strand
TTTTTTACGAGGACGTTGAGGGCAAGAAGAGCTTCACGAATACCGATACCGACACCAGAGCGAAATCCAAATTGACTGTTTGTTCGTCACATTTCGGTCTTACCCTGTTCTGTATGATGTTTCTGTTGCTGTAAGAACACTTCGTCTGTACATACCTACGTTTTTTTTTTGGTGAGGGAAATTGAAGATCCTAAGCTTCGTAAGTCTAAGGTCTAAGCGTTTATTTTTTTTTTGTTTCCTGGTTGGAAAATCTTCATGCATGTCCGCCGCCCTGGGGTGGGCGACAGGGTCTGTCAGACACCTACTGACTAAAAACCACCCCGGTGTTCCATCTCGCACCTACACCGGGGTTGCGAGAACGAACACTGCTTCCGCCACCCCCGATTGGTGCTGGCCCACCACTGTGGGCCTCCTCGGCTGAATGATGTGTACGACTCCCCCCATGACGTCTAAGAGTGGCGCGTGTGGAACACTTCGCGCCGCTACCCCGGGTCCTGATGTTTGGGGGGCGACAGATGTCCCCGAGTGTGTCGCCCCTGGACCAGTTTAGGGTGGCTGAAAGAGGGCGTTATCCGCCCTCCGCCGACGCCTGGTGCGGCTGCTGTGGGTCGGGTGAGAGGACGAGATCTCCCTCTCCCTGTCCACAGCCTCTGCGAGACGACTGTTTCGCAGAAGGAAACCACCGCATCCCAGGACTCATCACTGCCGACCATCGACTCGATTACGGCAGTGACAGCTCCCTGCCGGCCGAGATGAAGGCACTGCGCAGCTCCTCCGCGCGTGGCATACTCTGCCAGCGTATGCCGCTCTCGGCAGTTGATGCAGTAGTGCTACCGGGCGTCCAGCTCCATGTTTATGCGACACAGGTACTTTCCGAAGCAACCATGCCCCGAAAGTACCTATGTAATCCGAAACATCAGGGAGCCCTGCCTTCTCCCGAGCCAGTCCGCCAGTACCGGCCGGATCGCCTCGATGGTGGTGAGGCCTGCGGTAGGGCACGAAAGCCTGTCCCGCCATTTTGCCACCAGGACCTCTCGGAGCTGCGACCGACGCTGCTCGAGCTGACGCCGTGAGCCGGGTGGCGGCGCCCGCCGGAGACCATGAAACCATGGCCTCCGACTTGTTGAGCGCCACCCCCAGGCCTAGGCGACGTATGCGGCCCACCACCTGTGATACCGCAGCCGTCGCCAGCAACGTTGTTTCCCTGTGCGAGCTCTCCCGGGCGGTGACCAGCGTGTCGTCCGCTTAACTCGTCAGATCTCCCCTCAGTCTGAGCTCGGCTCTCAGCACCCAGTGATACGTCGTCTACGTTACGAAAAATCTAAGCATGGGGAAGAGCTTCATTGATTGAAGAACGTCTAACCGGACTGGCACTTCTCCACGTCCATAAAAACGTACCCATTGAAATAGATGAAGTGATAAAACATTTCGGCAGGAGACGTAAAAGAAAAATTGATTTCGTTATTTAATTAGCTATTTTTATGTTCAGTAGGTACTTATTAATAAAATACCTTCTTTTTAATTGTATTTATTATTATCAAAGTTTAATTAAAACTTCTTCTGACTTGACCACGACTATGTGACCCCCCCCTGGCGCCAAAGCTGGATCCGCCCTTGTGTTTATGTTGACTGTCATCAGCAGCATATTTTTGTTAACTGAATATTAGGAATCTAGGACCCAACATCATTTAAGATTTAAATAAAAGAGGTGCTTGAAGCTGTGGGCTCACCAATTTTTTTAGGAATAGAACATTAGATGCTAAACTTCAGTGAGGACCACACATATCAAGTCTAGCAGGAAGACTTAGTTCAGCTGCCTACGTCATTAGAAAAGTAAGACAATACACTGATGTTGAAACAGCTTGTTTAGTCTATTTTAGTCATGTTCAGATCGTTGTCTTATGGTATTCTTCTGTGGGGCCAAGCTGCTGACATATGTGGAGGACAGAATATATTTGTTCTCCAAAATAATTTCTTAGCCAACATCTTATATATTTGGCAAAGTATTATTTTGTACACTAAAAACAGTGCTATTCACAATGTCAACATCTAAATTAAAGAAACAAAGTACAAGCCCCCTTTCACTGATTTCCAAAGGTTTATAACTTGTTTGTTGGGCTTGGTCTTTGATAGACTTGTGCACTGTTTACGCCTGATGGCTTTTATGTAAGTAAATAATATGTTTTACTTAAGTACTTCAATTTTTATGATTTTTGTTTTTTACTTTGCGGGTGTGTATATTAGTGTGGCTAGTTGTGTTATGTGTCGTGATCCAATCAGAAATGAGGAGATCCGCAGAAAAACGAGAGTATATCTTTTTTATTTTTTGGGAAATCATCAAACGACTTCTCTCACTCTGGGCGGAGCCGCAAGGAGTGTCGGATATTTACTGACTAAAACCCAACCCATATCCCTTCATTCGACTGTGCCGATGGCATCGGCATCTTGTTTGAACTCCCTGCGGCGCTGGCGCCGCTGGCGGACATCGATCCTAAGGTACCCCGTTACTATATATCTACTGACATCTGATCCTTACTAGGTGACGAGCTAGCTCTGTGATACAATGAACCTAGCTAGCAAACCCATTCCAATCTCAATATAGCAAACTTAGAACTTAATGAAAATTATTCATTAAGTTCTAAGTTTACTACATTGAAATTGCATGGGTATGTAAAGTTATACAATTATATTTAATTAAACATTCCGTAAACAATTAGTTTACAGTGTTCTTATGAGGTACTTCACGTTTACGCTGCCAGAACACGCTAATTTCGTAAGCATTTTTTTCCTGATTTAAGTATGCAATAACGAAAATTCATTAGGTTCAAAAAACCGACGCTATGTAAAAACCAGTCTAACCTTTAAAGTTACCGGGTGCTTACCGACTATGAAATTAAAATGCTAAAGTATGGCAGCCCAGGTGCCGATTAGCATACGGATTAGCCGGAATAACCGGAAATCGTATGTACAAAGTCACGCTACTACCTTCCGTGGGTAAGCAGACCTTTTTGTTGGCGGACCTCTGCGGCTGCAACTACTTGTAGATGTCAATTGCCCAATGGAGCGCTAAGAAACGATATATTTACGTAAATGCCATTGGATTAATAAATAGTTATGTAAATGCAATAATCGACACACTTGATAGAATAACCGCTGTGATAAAAAAGTTTTTAGGTTTGTTTATCGCTGCACACGCAAGATTGCTCTGTATGCGTGAAGTTTTACATGAGAGATCAAGTATTATAATAAATACATGACAGATGCAATTTATTGCAATGCATTTTTTATTTTTATAAACTAGTGCTTGGCCGCAATCCCGCCTGATGGTAAGCAGTGATCGTTGGTGGTAAAGCGCGCTAGTTTATAGAGCCTATTCACTCATCAAAACTGAGTGAATAAGAAGGAAGACGGCAGTTGAGCGAGGTGATGCAATGTTAAATCCAACACCGACGCTACGCCAAAGGGAGATTGATCTGGAGACCCTCCACGACCAAACTCCCAACACAACAACATTTAGTGCATCACACATCGCAACATAACTCTCAGACCCGTCCTCCGTACGGCTTCACTAGATATCATGCCAGAACATGACGAATCGCTTGGCGGCAAGACTTTGTCTGGTAGCTGGTAACTACTGCCGGCAGCCGATGTTATGGCCTACCCCTACTACTACTACTTACCCCACTTCTACTTCCTACTTCTTCACCTGCTGTATCAATTTAGTACTGACCTCGAATGTAGGTATGTTCTGCCTGTCAAACTAACAGCCTCTAAACTCTAAATTTTCTTCTTTCAACAGACGCCATTTGATGTTGAATAAATTTCGGTTTCATAACCACTCCATCTACAATCCTAAATCCTCTGCATCCATTGTTTCCCGCCACCTTGATTAACCAAACAACTGGTTATACAATTTCTATATAACTCAGATTAGTCGAGATTTTCCGCAACGAATCTAAGATTTGCCTAAAGGTTGGGCTTTTAAATTCCAATTTATATGCAAATTGTGACCAAATCCTGCAATTATAGGAAATAAAACGTATTTCGCTTGTGTCCCACTTTGACGAGTACTGTAAAATATGTTTTTAATGGGTATCTTGAGAACAATGCGTGAAGATGTTAACGTTGTTGGAACTCAGTCGTAAGGTTTAACGATGTTCGAGGTATTTCACACCTTCTAAATTCATCACCAATAGACATTGTCACTTGTATCCCATCCCAAAGAAAATAGATATACATGTTGTCCATATATGTCAAATCATGAAAAATATTGACATTTGAAAACCGGTCGCTACTTTAAATTAGGTTTATATATAAGTATATAGTTATGGGCATATGTTGTAGAGGTTTATGGTTAATTAATGACAGCCTGGTCGATCGATTAGTTTGCCACATCTGTAAGATCATTAAATTGCGCTTGCCGCGGTCGGTACCTACTTGTATGGTCTCAGATAAGCCATGTAAAATGTCGGAAGCCCTAAATATAGTTGAGAAAAGGCTAGGCAGATGATTAAATGAGCAATCTTCTTCTTCTTCTTCAGCCTATAGAGGTCCACTGCTGGACATGGACCTTCCCCAAAACTTTCATTTTATTGGGGGTTTGCCATAATCACCACGTTTGGCAGGCGGGTTGGGGTTACAGTTAAAATTTAATCAATGTGGCCTCCCTACGCTGCGTCTTTCAGTACGTGGCCGCCACTCCAGAACCTTACTGCCCCATCGGTTCTACGAGCAATGTGCCCTGCCCACTGCCACTTAAGTTTAGCGACTCGCAGAGCTATGTCGGTGACTTTGGTTCTTCTGCGGATCTCCTCATTTCTAATTCGATCACGCAGAGAAACTCCGAACATAGCTCTTTCCATTGCCCTTTGTGTGACTCTGAGCCTTCGTATGAGGCCCATTGTGAGCGACCACGTTGCAGTTCCGTAAGTCATCACTGGCAACACACACTGGTCAAAGACTTTTTATTAAAGGCTTAAAGAATACAAAACCTAGATTTTTGCTTAACAGATGCAAAAAAAAAAAACAAGGTGTATGTATAATACAGCTTTCTTAGTGATCTTAGTAATGCAACCCATTCTAGATAGAATATTCTGGCTTCTCACAGCCAGTTCACCCAAGTTTAAGAATCATCCGTCAACATATTCTACCAAAGGCTCCAAACCTTTACTCAGCCTAACTAAAACATTAAATCAAAATATATAATTGATAATGTTTCAGAGAGATCTAAACATACCGCCTTCATCTCTATTAATCAATACTTGTCTCTAAGATTGACGAAATGTATGAGGGGTATAACCAAACAAGTTATAAAAGCAGTCGATGTGAACTGTAACTTGCTTAATATAAGGTTGATATTAGTATGCTTAAGGATGTGGGTTTTTTTAATCTGTGAAAGGCAGTGCTGATCAGAAAGATATGGATATTGTGAAGAATCTAGACAGACCGTTAGTAATTCTAGAACTGGTTTCGTTGGATCGAATTCAGGCAGCTTTGGAATCCGGAATCCATTTCCGGGTTGCGGATTCCAAATTTGGTTTGTGACGAAATTTTAATTGTGTGGTCACTGATAGGGAGGCCCTTTACGATACCGCGGTTTTAGTATTAAGGGGGATGAGATAAGGCAGAGTTACTATAACCTGCGTCATCCCACTGCTGGACAAAGGTGTATCCCCATATGATTGACCTATTATATTGGTGGCATGGTTTAAATTGAAACTATAGTTTGATAGTAGGTACCGGCAATTCCTTAAAATGTCATGTAAATTTTTCGGTATATACGAAAACTAGGGTTATTCCAAGCTTTGCTAGTATATTAGAAATAGAATAGAAATCTTTACTAATATAATAATACTAGCTTTCCGCCCGCGGCTTCGCCCGCGTGGAGTTCGGTTATATCGCGCTTTTTAGATTTCCCTCGGGAATATCAAATTTTTCCGGGATAAAAAGTATCCTATGTTCTTTCTCAGGGTCTAAAGATTGTCTGTGCCAAATTTCATCAAAATCGGTTGAGAAGTTTAAGTGGGAAAGCGTAACAGACAGACAGACAGACAGACAGACAGACAGAGTTACTTTCGCATTTATAATATTAGTATGGATTAAGCTGAAGAGTTTGTTTGTTTGTCTGAAAACGCGCTAATCTCAGGAACTACTGGTCCGAATAGAAAAATCCTTTTTGCGTTGGATAGCCCATTAATCCAGGAAGCCTTTAGGCTATATTTATAACATCACGCTGCGAGCAATAGGATCGGAGCATAACGAAGTCGCTGGCGGCCCCTAGTTGGAAATAAAACTTGTGCCAATCATACAGGTTTTTTTTAGAGTCGCTAAGGTAGAATAAATAAAATGACATGATATGTTTAAATCGATACGCGGTATTTAGTCATGGCGTAGTATATCTACATAAGACCTCTGTTCTAAAACAAAAATTCTCCGAAATGACACGACGGGGTAATCCCACGTTTATTAATTCAAAGAATTTGAGATTCGATATTATAATTTAGAACAAACGTGTATTCAATCTGGCTTCCCTGTTATATACTATGTTATCTAACAAAAAGAAATCCTAAATATAATGTGTAAAAGAAATCTTATTGCTACCCTTAAGCACTGAACACAACAGCTGGAACAGAATATACATAATATATGGTTCAACCCATTTTTTTATATAATTAAACACTAGTACTTGACCTCAATCCCGCCTGATGGTAAGCAGTGATGCAATCGTTGATGGTAAAGCGCGCCAGTTTATCAAGAGCCTATTCACTAAAAAAAAGTGAGTGAATAGGAAAGAAGACGGCAGTTGAGCGAGGTGATGCAATGTTAAATCCAACAACACGACCAACGATGCTGCGACAGAGGGAGATTGCTCTGGATGAAACTCCCGACACAACAACATTTGGCACATTGTACTTGGCACACATCGCAACACAACTGCTCAGATGCATCCTCCGTACGGCTTCACCAGACATTATGCCGGAACACGACGAATCGCTTGGAAGCAAGACTTTGTCTTCTTCTTCAGCCTATAGATGTCCACTGCTGGACAAAGGCCTCCCCCAAGGCTTTCCACGCTGACCGGTCTTGTGCTGCCCGCATCCATCGGCTTCCTGCGACCTTCACCAGATCATCGGGCCACCTTGTTGGGGGCTTCCCTACGCTGCGTCTTCCAGTACGTGGCCACCACTCCAGAACCTTACTGCCCCATCGGCCATCCGTTCTACGAGCAATGTGCCCTGCCCACTGCCACTTAAGTTTAGCGACTCGCAGAGTTATGTCGGTGACTTTGGTTCTTCTGCGGATCTCCTCATTTCTGATTCGGTAATCTACCACGCTGGCCCAGTGCGGGTTGGTAGATGTCACATCTCTTATGTTTTTTTGTTTTTGTTCTACAACATGCCAGTTCCTCACGATGATTTTCGTTCACCGTTGTGAGAGAAATAATTTAACTGTTTTTTCATAATGTCTGGTGAAGCCGTACGGACGACGGGTTTGAGCAATTGTGTTGCGATGTGTGCCGGATACAATGCACAGAATGTTGTTGTGTTGGTTGTTTGGTCATGGAGGGACTCCAGATCAATCTGCCTCTGGCGCAACATCGTTGGTCGTGCTGTTGGGTTTAACATTGCGTCATCTCGCTCAACCGCCGTCTTCCTTCACATTCACTCAGTTTTTTTGAGTGAATAGGCTCTTAATAAACTAGCGCGCTTTACCATCAACGATTGCATCACTGCTTACCATCAGGCGCGATTGCGGTCAAGCACTAGTTTATTATAATATTAAAAAAAAATATTACCATCAAAAATTTTCTATAGGTACTATGTCTAGGTTTAAGTGTGTGGGAATATTAGTGAGTTGTATTTATACGTTTAAGGCAACAATAAAGAATTTATATAAAATAAATGCATACTAATATTATAAATGCGAAAGTAACTCTGTCTGTCTGTCTGTCTGGCTGTCTGTCTGTCTGTCTGTTACGCTTTCCCGCTTAAATTTCTCAACCGATTTTGATGTAATTTGGCACAGACAATCTTTAGACCCCGAGAAACAACATAGGCTACCTTTTATCCCGGAAAAAATTGATGTTCCC
The DNA here is from genome assembly GCA_017933935.1 of Sesamia nonagrioides. Lineage (NCBI taxonomy): Eukaryota > Metazoa > Arthropoda > Insecta > Lepidoptera > Noctuidae > Sesamia > Sesamia nonagrioides. The sequence continues at coordinate 763,529 of JADWQK010002452.1, read as the reverse complement.
GAGGGAAACCTAAAAAGCGCGATATAACCGAACTCCACGCGGGCGAAGCCGCGGGCGGAAAGCTAGTAATAAATAAACAGTAATAACGCATTTTATCGGTAAGTCTATGCGTTCACACGAGAGAGCTTTTTCGTAGCTTTGACAAGCTTTCCCACAATTTGCTTGCATATCTTGAAATGTTTTACCGCTCAACTCTTTCCCTACGTCAAAAATGCACAATCATCATCATCATCATCTCAGCGTTAATCCCAGTCGCATCCGAAGCTTTTTCAGCTTTGGAGTCTGGGGTCCGCTTTACCAGTCTAACTGCTGATATGGCTAAACTTCGACATTTTCCGTGAAGCGACTGCCGTCTGACCTCCACAACCAGAAGGCGACATCGAAGCATTGCAGTTAGACCAATTGTTGGACTTTTGAGGGCTCCAACAACCCGAAACGACTGCCACTAGATGTTCGTAACGGCTTAACGTGCTTTCCGAGGCACGACCAGACCAGTGCAAATATTCATATTCATGCATACAAATATTTGCATTGTGCGGGGATCGAACCCTTGCCTTCTTGCGCAGCGGCCGCGTCCGCTACCGCTACGCCACGGAGGCTGTCAAAAAATGCACAATGTATACGCACATTTCTCACAGTAAATCATCTCCACGCATCATTATCTCCCCAAAAAGTAATTCCGAATTCAGAGCACCAACTTTTTAATTTTTTCGTCTTTCTCAGCAATTCCCAAACAAACTGTAACTGCTAATTACCTTGCAGGCTCTTCATGGCTCTTCTGAGAGCTTATTAGCAAATTATAGTTCGCAAGCGGGACCTGCATCTCTGTTAGTATTACGGATGTCGGATCATTCAAAGAGTTTTTTCGCTCCGATATTTTTTTCTGACAAAAAGTTTGGACAGCTTTTTCGTCGAACGTAATAATACAGGACTAATGGAGTACCTGCGGCCGGGTAGGGGGTAGGGGGCAGTCCATACGAGCAACTGATGTGTTACTTCGATTAAAATATTTTGACCGAACGTCCCAACCGGTATTTCGGATTATTCTTGTACTAGCTGCGCTGCGTGGTTTCACCCGCGTAGGATTCGATATGCTTTTTATATGCTTCGCTGCTATGGGTCGCAGCGTGACGTTATAAAACCTAAAGCCTTCCTGGATTAATGGGCTATCTGACGCAAAAAGAATTTTTCAAATCGGACCAGTAGTTCCTGAGATTCATCAGCGTTTATCCTGGTTGCATCCGCGGCTGTCGTGTTGGAGCCCGGGGTCCGTTTTCCTGCACATTCTCCTCCATTTCGCACGAACTTTAGCATCCTGTGGTAAGTAGTCCAGTAGTTCCTGAGATTTACGCGTTCAAACAAACAAACTCTTCAGCTTTATATATTACCAGCGGCCGCCAGCGACTTCGTTCACGTGGAGTTAGTTATGATCGGCTCCTATTGGTTGCAGCGTGATGTTACATAGCCTATAGCCTTCCTAGATTAAAGGGCTATCCAACGGAAAAAGAATTTTTCAAATCGGAAGAGTAGTTCCTGAGATTAGCGCGTTCAAACAAACAAACAAACTCTTCAGCTTTATATATTAGTATAGATATAGATTCGCCATTTTGGGTACGTTTTTTTTCACCTTATTTGACATTAAGTCTTTCTTTTAAGACTCCCCGGAGACGTTTTCTACTCACTTTTACTAAGTTCTTTTTGTTTTAATCGCTTCATAAAACTGTATAAAGTAAGAACCATTTCAGTTCTAAATCAATTAAGTTATTTCAGTAGTGATGTGGTCATCAGTTATTAAACAACACACCGCAAAAACAAATTAAAATCTGTGATTAATATTAAAACTGTAGCAACGTTCAATTATGAATTAGCAGCAGCCAAAAACGGATCGAAACCGCAGTCATCACAAACCAACCGCTAATGAAACGGAATAAATGAAAACGGTATAACTAAACCAATACCTAAATAATTTAATTGGTTAATCGTGCAAAGTGTATAACTGTTGTATAACAAAAAATAATTATAATATGTTGCATGTGAACACCGTGGTAACTCTTTATTACAGAGCAAAAGCGAGTAAAAAGTTGCCTTCAGGCCGGACTCATTAAGCTAATATAAACGAAACGACGACCAAATGCCGCCGCCTTCGTGGAAATGCAACGCCGCCACAGAGTGGGCGATACCAGTGAGCTGAAGTCATCTGGAGTTGGGGACTGGTGTGGAAATCGGGAATATTACTAGCCTCTCACATGCAAACTTGAAAGAACTTCCTGCAAAATCCAGCATAACTTAGTGGTACTTCCCTATGGTAATCAATATCTGATTCTCTTTGAGGCTATAGTTTGTGATACCAGTCTCAGTTTGCACATCCCTGAATGTCCCTGCAAAGTCGCTCTTTATAGAAGATCCAGTAAAAATCCTCCGAATATCTGTCTTGTGTTACTGAAAAACCTACACTGTGTCACTGTCCCACTACGGTAGTACTCCAGATTTATAACCCGACAAAATTAAATCAACTTTTAACGTATGTTGTGGCCATATCTCTATTGGCCAACACGTTTCGGCAGTGAACAAATTGACAAGTTTATCCGGATATATCGAGGAGAACATTGAAAGCACTGCCGGTGATATACGACCGGAGATTTTTGATTTATTCGGGCTATAAATCCGAATGCGTTTTTAGGGTCCCATATTGACAGAAATCCGGAAATATATGGGATGATATACTTACATATCTTTCTGGAGCTAAAGGTTTTAACAGTTGCGACTATTTTTAAATAACAGAACTCTTAATTGTAGACTATTTTAATAATCAGAAATAGTAAAAGGTATTTTTAGTAACCTCCATATATCGATTGGTGATTTGTGGTAGTTTCTGGTGACGGAAAATGGCGACTAGTGATTTATGACAAACGTGAAAAACTGGAAAATACATTAAACAATGTGTGAAAAATCAGCGTTCCAGGTGATTCTGCATGACAGATGCAATAATGTGGCTTTTGAAGGAAAAAATAATAACATAAGTTGTCGTATCTATAGTTACATTTAACACCCATGGGAAAAACAGTAAGAATGTGTTAAAATATTTAGGAATGTAGTAAGGCAATGAGACTTGGGCACACCTAGTATTAAAACTATAGATTTACGACGAGTATGACTTATCCACTCACTTAAGAGGACAAAGATAAGCATTAAATCCTTCACCTTTCTCACGGAACTCTTGCGCACAGCTCGGTCCTGGCAGTTCCTTAACGATTTCCATCATTGGACAAGTCGGTGATCCAATTAATAATAATAATGGTGAGGGCAAAAACAACGTTACGATGTGCGATTTTGGAGCCGAAATCGGCCCAAATACCACAGCCCCCGGCGGCTGAGGTCAACGCTCGGGAACTGGTTCAGAATTATTTGCCCAAAAAAGCCCTTGATCGTGGGACGGCGAGGGTTAGGCGGTACAGCCAGATTTTTGCAAGTTCCTTAACATTTTTGCGTTATACCCTCTGATAGTATATGTCTTCCGACCTGTTTGCGTTCCGAGAAATCTGAGTCGCTTTTGATTTTGGTTTATGGTGATGTGGTATTTGAATGCCCTTAAGGAGAAAGGAATTATTTAATAAACTTCACTTACAATTTACTTTTAAATTGCCCAAATGAGGCGGGCGTTTTTAATCGTCGCGTACGCACAGTTAATGCTACCCAGGCCGCGTCTCTCTGTCTGCCTGGATTAATATCAGAAATTAATAAGCTGAAGGTGGTCAGTACAGTTTTGTAAAGGTTTTCGTGATTAATTACTTTAATAAAGAGTGCCGACTAATATTGAAAATCCTGTTCCACAAATTTTTACTCGTTCAATTGGGTTGTATCCTAAAAAATAATTTAATGTCCATCAGATCAGATAGATTTATAAAAAAAATATTGAACACGTATTTTTTTATTTTTTCTTTCATTTAAATACTTAGGAAGATATATTGATTTAAAATATTGCATGACGTCACGCCGTGGTATATTTTGTACCACGGCGTGACGTAATTAGCCCTCATTCCGTAACTTTAATACGCAATATCTCAGTATTTTTTGGTAATTTCGACAAAATAAAAAATACGGGTCTTAATTTTTTTCATTATCTATAAGACGGACTAATTATTTTTTTGACAAGGTATGAAACCTTGGATGCATTCCTGTTGGCAAGATGCTTATCACCTGACGATTAATAAAAGAATACTTTTTACCTTTGCAGATTGTTTTCTTTACATTCCACCATGTGACCAGTATGGCCATCGTCGGCTACCTCAGTACCACCCAGAGCGTTTACCAAATTGTCCGGGTACCATCAACGGAGAATATATATGATATAATTATGAGTTCAACATTAAAACGTCGTCAGCACCACAATAACGTGTTTTAAGAAGATTTTATTGCAGGAGGGATGGACCTGACTGCGTACGAGTTTGTTCTGTGAAGATTAAAATTCTTCGGGTCAAATATTTATTGGAGTGTTATTTTAAAATGTTATGGTCCTAATTTTAACTTGGTTTAAATACGTTAATGATGTGCTTGTGGAACATTGGTCTAATTAAGATACGCCATAGACAGTTTAGACGCGATTAAAAACGTTTACAAAAAATACTTTTTTTTTGTTAGTAGGTATATGTCTGCGCGGACTAATTTGACAGGACTAAATTAACGTCATAATTTATTATCTTTTGCCCTTTTCGAAAAAGACGTACTGACTTATATTTAGTTTAGTTTGTGGTCAAGCATAACGGGGACATTCTCTACTCGTAAATACATAGAGTTTATTTGTGAGAGAAAATTTTACGATGATTAGCTTTGCACGTTGGTGCTTAAAGAATAATGATTATAATGAGAGGCCTGATAGCTACAGGTAAATGTCAACTTTCCATTCTATTTTGGTACAAAATTAACAAACTTGTATTGAAAAGCTTGATAACTTTCCAAAGTCCTCAAATCTCACTAAATGTAGTAGGTGTTATATAGGCCCTCAATATGCAATGTCCTCGTCTACGGGCTGTCAAGTTTTATGCTGGTCGGATAATAAACTATGCTGGTATAAGGAAACACATGGAATCATATTTATGGAAATCAGGTATACTTCTAACTAGGGGGAAAACTTTTACCGTATACTGTCCGACATATTTCGTTAAAATATCAACTAAGTGTCATACGGGTTCCTGTTCCACATATGTGTATTTTTTTGAAATTACATACCATTTATACATAATCAGCTAAAGTGTTCCCGCTCCTGGAACACAGGCCTCCTCTCGTTGAGAGGGAGTGGGCCGACATCTACCACGCAGGCCGAGTGCGGGTTGGTAGATACCACATGTCTTCGAAGTTTTGGCTTCAGGACATGTCGGTCTCCTCACGATGTTTTCCTTCACCGTTCTGAGGTGAAGAAATAAGGTGGTTATGAAATAATTTACACAAAGAAAAGCGCCTGATGGGGATGCTACGACCTACATATATATTGTAAGTCGCGGCTAATACCACTAGGCTGCTCTCAAACTATTACAAGAGAGGAACTGGATATGGAACGCGGAATTACGGCGCAACAAGAGAAATGCTTTCTTTTTTCTTTTCTCATCGGCTTCACTCGGTTTGTGCTTTTAGTCACTGTCACGTGTTGGGATTGTTAGGAATTATTTATTTATTTCTTCCTTCTTTGGCTTCGCATGGTTTGTGAATTTAGCCAATGTCACGTATGAATTATCATTCATGTCGAAAAAGACGGCCGCGTGAACCGTCTACGAGGAAGGTTTGAGGCAAAGTCATGATGAGGTCACTATGCTGCGATATCTCAATGTTCTTTAAGAATTATTTACCGAATACACTTTTTACTACATAAATCACGCACTATTATCTAGTAAACAACACTTTAGATAATATTAAAAGTCCAATGACAATAATATGAGCGTGACACTCAGCTTGACTTTCCCGCCAAAATTCGAGAAAGGCCTTCATTTGTAGTGTACTGAGATAAGCTGAGTTGAATGAAGAATTTCTTGATTCTAGTTAGTATTCTGTTCTTATCTAAGTTTATCGACATAATATGTAAATTTAACTGTATGTACGAAAAAAGCCTTCAAACCTATTTTTGGTTACTATAAAACCACCATAGGTTGCCATAATTTTGGTCCCGGAAAACGTTCAATAACATCGCGGCTTACACAGGCGAAGATGAGGAGCCGAATTAGCTAGACATAGGGGATGGCCGCACAGTAATTAAAAGTACAAATAGACCGATAAAACATTGCCTTAACGATTAACACCGCTACCAACTTGCTGTTAGCCAAGGTTTTTGAGTTTTTATTTTATTGTTATTGAGGTTTTTAAAACGGCATGAGTTATCCACATAATATGCAGTACGCCACAAAAAGAGAAGAGTCCAATGACAGTTTGTTTACACAAAAGTTTATACGCTATCGATTACTAATACTCGATTACTAATAGTAAATCGAGTGGATTGCATGGCCTGCAGGGAGTGCGGTCACAAACCGCAGCGGGTAGTGGTACGCGTGAGAAACTAGACGTTGCGTACGCGCAGACTACACTCGTATGGTGACATAAGAGCGTTTCCTCATTGTTCTATATTATTCTGATATGTAATTTAATTTATTGAAGATGGAACGTTAAAAATGAAGTTATTTTCTCGGTGGTAGGCCATAACATCGGCTGCCGGCAGAATTTACCCACCAGACAAAGTCTTGCCGCCAAGCGATCGTCTTGTTTCGGCATGATGTCTGATGAAGCTGTACGGAGGACGGGTCTGAGCAGTTGTGTTGCGATGTGTGCTGGGTACAATGCACCAAATGTTGTTGTGTCGGAAGTTGAGGAGGGTCTCCAGATCAATCTCCCTCTGGCGCAGCATCGTTGGTTGTGTTGTTGGGTTTAACATTGCATCACCTCGCTCAACTGCCGTTTTTCTTTCTATCCACTCAGTTTTTTTGAGTGAATTGGCTCTTAATAAATTAGTGCGCTTTACCATCAACGATTGCGTCACTGCTTTCCATCAGGCGGGATTGCAGTCAAGCACTAGTTTATAATTATTTAAATAAAAAATAAAAAAGAGAGGAGAGTAAAGGAAGGGTGTCGTAAAAGTCATTTGTAAATTCATTCCGATCGTATTTTCATCGAAATGGTTTTTGAAATGGTCCATTTTATTAAAATTTACACTGAAATATTGAAATGTTAATATAATTTATAAGACCTTAAAATGCAAGTAACGAGTGTAAACATTAAATCCTTAATTTATGGCGTAAAATTCACTTTTATGCATCGTAAAAATCGAAAGTTTCGTTTCTTATGCGAAATTTTTTAAATCATCATGCCAAAACAATAGTAGTTACAGAAATATCAATAATATACGAATGTTATAGTACAAGTATGGTCAACATCTTATATGAATGCAATCTTTAGGTATTGAAAAGTCATTTCTACATCGCGCAAATTGGAATTTACGTGCCAAGAAAATGCGAATTTGTACGAAATCTTTTAAAAAATCCGATAAGTATCGATAATTGCCAACCCTGAAATAAAATAAAATTCGGTATTAAAATTTCACCTGTCGCCGTCAAAAGGGGTAATAAGTAGGTATGTGTTCATATGGGATCGGTTTCGGAACCTGTTCTCGATTTTGCATCAATGGGCGACTTCGGTGCGAAGGACTGCCTCGCCACTGATTTCGGACGTAAATTTCTTTTGCATTAAACACGTTATTAAAAAGCAATGTAAGCATAGAGTAGTTTGGGACAGAGACAAGGCAGATTTAATAGTCGGAGAGTGCGCGTGTTTTTATACGAAATAGTTATACCATAAAATGTTGAATCATCATCATCATTTCAGCGGAAAGACGTCCACTGCTGGACATAGGCCTCCCCCAAGGATCTCCACATCGCTTCCAGCGGTTTCCCGCGACCTTAACCAGGTCGTCTGTCAACCTTGTTGGGGGTCTATCCACTGTTGAATGAATGAACAGTAGTATCTCAATAATATTTCACAAAACATTATTTGACTCATTTGTGTCCCTGAAATTATTGTATTTTAGCAAATTATTGCAATAAATGAGTGTTTGATTTGATTATTATGATGAATTTCTTATTCCGACAAAAATAAGAAAAAAAATTCAAAAGTTTAAATTCATGAAATTGCTACGCCAAATTGAGGCATTCCACGAAGCACAGCCAAACGAAGCACAGCCAAAGGAAGCGCATTTAACGTATTCCACTAAGCACACCCGTAGCTGGGCTTCAAATAATAATATTAAAATAATTAATTTTCTATTCCACGAAGCACACCTATAAAATATCACTCGCATAGTGCGGGGACAATGAAATAAAAATATCGATAGAAGAAAATATTATTATTAAGTTTCTAACATCTTTCAGTTTCATTATAATAATATGTGTGTGTGTGTGTGTGTGTGTGTGTGTGTGTGTGTGTGTTATTTGTGTGTGTGTGTGTGTGGTCATATTGACATTCTCACTATTTATACATACTATAAATAGAGATCTATGTTGATAATTTCTTATAACTACCTATTAATCCATACTAATATTATAAATGCGAAAGTAACTCTGTCTGTCTCTCTGTCTGTCTGTCTGTCTGTTACGCTTTCCCGCTTAAACCTCTCAACCGATTTTGATGAAATTTGGCACAGACACTCTTTAGACCCTGAGAAAGAACACAGGGTACCTTTTATCCCGGAAAAAATTGATGTTCCCGAGGGAAATCTAAAAAGCGCGATATAACCGAACTCCACGCGGGCGAAGCCGCGGGCGGAAAGCTAGTGAATAATAAAAATACTCTACTTTAACATTAAAAATCACAGTTTGTTTTACCACGCACACACACACACACACACACACACACACCTGTTTGTAGGGAGTCCTATTAGAGGACTTTAATTTTAGGTCACCTATGCGAGGACTTTCGAAAAAGCCTGTAAAACAACATCGTACAGTTTTTTTAATCAGATATAAAGAGACAAAATTTGAAATTACGGTTGACAGCTATCTTCCTGCTCTGCTATTGCACCATTTTGTTATTAAACTCTTCTTGACCAATGCGAGAACCTTAATATACACAGCACATGCTCCTAGCGATACCCTTCCGAGGACTTTTGTGTGAACTTTCCGAGGACTCAATCACCTGACTAGACATGACAAACTGAGGACTCACTTTCACACATATTTTCTTTAGCCATATACAGTGCGAGGACCTTGTGTTATACTTTCCAGGAATAATCTGAGGACGTTTTACCCAGCCCCAAATGTCTAAATCGAGGACTTATACCTTCTTGTCTACCTAAGTTTTTTCTACACACAATAGCAGATATATTTATATAGTAATTTTAATACACTTTCTGCATGCGCATTTCGTATCTTGAGTACCTACTATCTGAGGACAATGTCGCCGATTTTAATTTAAATAATAAGGATGGGAGGACTGGATGGAGGACTTTGTTTTTGATTTTCTTCTGTAACATGCACCATCAGATTAATTTATAAAAACATTAGACAATTTAAAAAAAAATCGCATTAAATCTTTACAAAGTAAACTTATTAAAAAAAATACATAATCTAATAATTTTGTTAGATGGGCCAGGTTGTTCAACCAAACCGCCCGGCCTCGCTACCGTCAAGGCGATCCGGCCAGTACTCGACGACTGGCTCGGGAGAAGGAACGGCTCCCTGTCGTTCAGGGTGAGGCGGGTACTGTGGGGGCACGGCTGCTTCGGCAAGTACCTGTGTCGCTTAGGCAGAGAGCCGGACGCTCGATGCACGGGGTAGTTTAACCCCCCTCTACCCCGTGCAGGGGACGAGGCCCGGACAGACCGTGCCAGCACGAGGGTGTGGGGCCGTGGAAGAATTTAGACTCCCGCGCCCCACGCGCGCTCGTGATAGCAGAGACACCGGGGTGGTTTTAGTCGGAAAGTCTGACAGACCCCGCCACTCACCCCAGGGCGGCGGACATCCTTTGAGGATTTACACCCCGGAAAAAAAAGGTTGTTCAACCAACACACAGGGTTCGTCATCCGGAGATAGATTGCTAAAAAAGAAAATCGGTTAGTATAAAAACCTGATGCTATTACTTCGTAATAAGTTAATGCACTTCGATAACTACCCGAATCCATCGCGCGTTGGCGCGGTACCAAATAGTACCTGAACAACATTGTGGTGATTGCGTGTCAATAGCTCTTTCTAAGCAACAACGGTTAGCACTGCAACTCGTTTGAACCGCTGAGTATGATGTCAGCAATATGCTGTCAATATTCTGCGGAAAAGATTTAAACAAATTTAAGTAAGTCAGTCTCGCCTTGTTTGTGCGGGCAGATATCCTCGACTTTGTACCACTGCCTCTACAGGACCTCCACGAATGCTGCGGCAGCCATTTCGTCTGTAGTAGCCAGGACCTCTGCGGCTGCTCTGGCTACCGGGACAGCCACGGTCTCCACGGTTGCCATAGCTTCGGTGTCTGCCACGACCTCCGCGGTATCCAGAGACACAGCAATTGCCACGGGCTCTCCGCAAACCATGACTCGCAAAGCCAGACAATACACCATTGTCTTTCCGTGATCTTTATATTTTAAATTATAATTTGTTTAAAAATTTCAACATAAACTAATGCACGAAGCATCCAAATTATTTTAATTTTAATAAATTAAACTAAAATGCAAGGTAAACTAAATTCGGCAATATTTAAAAATTAGATTGTGTTCTTAAAACAAGGTTCGTAAACATTCTATTTGAAATAGAACTCGTTATCCATACTAATATTATAAATGCAAAACTATCTCTGTCTGTCTGTCTATCCTGTCTGTCTGTCCGGCTTTCACGACAAAACTACTGAACCGATTGTAATTAAATTTGGTACGCAGATAGTCTAGAGCCTGAGAAAGGACATAGGCTATATGACATCCCGTTATGACCAATAGCAGCAGAGCAGTAACAAAAAAGTTGCGAATACGGGGCAAACGCAGACGTACATATTGCTCCCATTATTTTAACAGGCGCTTATTTTATATCAATACGCGGACGGGGTCGCCGGCAACAGCTCGTAATATATAATTATTATTATCAATGAGATACGTATCTAATAAAAACCAGAGTAGATATTTACGACTTAATGCACACGCTCTCTAAAGATAGTCACAAAATGTACGGTCGGGCGTCAACTCAAACTGAAGGAAAATAATATTTCCTCTGCGACCAACCAAGCACCACAAAACGCTCTCTGGTGGATTTTTTGAATAACTATTTCATTCACAATCAGACTTAAAATCAACGTTTTCTTATTCTTATAACAAACTAGCGACCCGCCCCGGCTTCGCACGTGGACAAATTTATTTATTTATTTATTTATTTATTTATTTATTTATTTAAATGATATAGGTATCTAAGCCTTCCTCAAGAAACGGTGGCCCTGCAATAAAAATAATGTCTACTGTGTCGCCCATCAGCCAATATATGACTCTGCAAGATACACCGATCTTATTGTCCATGGATAGCCAGTACCACCACCTTCAAACTGAATGAAAGCCTACCCGGGGTAGCAAGTTTGAAATAATGGTCCCCCGCTCCGGCCCACTCACTCCGCCGTTTAAGCAGAGAAACACTCATGTATAACTTGGGCACTTAAAGAAAAGATCTGTAAATGGCGTCCGCGCGCATGCGTTCTCGCTCACTCTCTATCGCTGTCTATACTCACACAGTGAAGTAAGAGCTGCAAAAAAATAACAATCAGTCAGGATTCGCTTTCCAAGCTACTTTGACGCACTCCGAGTTATCGTTACTTTCGTTCCGCTAAAGTCTCTGTTATTTTGTTGATATTATTGTTTTTGTTGAGTTTAATTGTTATTTGTTTGCGTTACGTTTGATTGTTATTTATTTTTGTTAAGTTTTTAGTACTAACGTTGACATTTTATTATTTTATCATTTGGTTTGTGATTGAACAATGGCTTCACGAAAACGTGGAAAGATTCTACACAGTGATGCGCGTGAAATTGTTTACAACATGATAAAATACTTTGAAGAAGAGAAGAACTTGGAGCGCTATCATCCGCTCAAGTACAGCGCTGCACGCGCAGCGATGGCGACTAATTTATCGATGTCTACTATATCGAAAATTAAGAGAGAAGGTAATTACCAATAAACTATCAGTTTGTGCTTAGCTCTGTTCTGTCTATAATATGTTTTTTCAGTTAAATTTACCATCTATATCACCCAGATGTGACATTTTTTGTTTTTGCTTCGCTGTTATTAGTAACAAAGTTAAGTTAACTTCTATAAAGTGTTAAGTTCTTTGAAGTTAACTTCCATACTAAAACATACTATTAAACTGATACTAAAAGTATCCAAGAAACTCGGATAGCATGCTTATTGTCATCAAAACTTAAATAAACTTAGGATAACGCAAACAAAAATCGACCTTTCATCATATTGATAGCCTGGGCGACTCAGTACCCAAGGTGCATTATCATAGTAATTTATTCTTCTAACCTAATAATCTCTGGACTCTATAGTACCCACGTGCAGAGAAAGGTATATTTTAATGACTTCACGCTATAAAAGAGCGTCCAGCATATTTTAGCATGTTTCAGTTCATAAAAACCCTAATTAAAATAAAGCCATCATATTACTATTCTATTATAATATTTTACTATTATTTCAGGTAAACTTGCAAAACAAACCAACACTAAAATCCGTACGCCGAGTAAGGGTAGAAAAGGCAAAAACAATACGCGTGTCCCCATGGATAACTTCAGTTTATGTGCCATTAGAAATATTGTGGCCTCAATATATGACGTTCGAAAGGAGGTACCTACGCTGAACAAGATTATGGCATCAGCAAAAGCTGATTTAAACTATACAGGCTCCAAAACGACGTTAAGAAAGATTTTAAAAGAAAAGCTCGGATTTCGATTTAAAAAATGTCGCCAGAACCGAATGGTGCTCATAGAGCGCGATAATATAAAAGCCTGGCGAGTGAAATATTTACGCCGCCTCCGACAAAATGATGCCATGGGTGCGGAAAAAAAGAAAGTTGTATACATGGATGAGTCGTGGATCCATGCTCATTATACTGTCAGCAAGTGCTGGCAGTCATCCACCAACGAAGGCATTCGAAAAAATGATAGTCCTGGACAAAGGTGGGTGATGGTTCATGCCGGCTCAGAGGATGGGTTTGTGGAGGGTGCAGGATTATTATTCAAAGCAAAATCAAAAAAAGGCGACTACCATGACGAGATGGATGGTAATAACTTTACAAAATATTTGAACGAAAAACTTATACCAAATCTGCCTCAAAACTCCATTCTCGTCATGGATAATGCATCTTACCACAGCATGCAGTTGGATAAAGCGCCAACGACTGCAACCCGCAAAGCGGATATAAAGAAATGGATGCACGAGCACGGTGTGGCATTCGAAGAAGACTGGACTAAAGCAGAGCTGCTCGTGCATCTAAAACACCATCGCCCCGAAAAAAGTATGTGGTAGACGAACTTCTACGTGAGCATGGCCATGAAGTTCTCAGACTCCCTCCTTACAACTGCGACCTGAACCCCATAGAACATGTTTGGAATTTAATAAAACAACGGGTCGCAGATAAAAATGTGGAGCAACACGAAAATAAAATTGAGGACTTGACAAAAGAGGCCATAGCTTCAATTACACAAGACGAATGGAAGAAACAAATAAATCACATAAAGAAAGTCGAAGAAGCATACTGGAATCGCGATGTAGGCAGGGAGAGTGAACTAGAGGATTTCATTATCAGTGTGGGCATGAATAGCGACACCGAAGATGAAAGTGACGAATGTGACGACCAAGACTGTGAAAGTGACCAGTCCATGGATGATTATAACGAATTGATGGAGGGGATTGAACCAATAATGGGTTCAGATGATCCAGATATTGCTGGGCCAAGCGGTTTATAAAACCTTTTTCTCAGATATTTTATCAGGTATTTTTATAATTAATAAAGACAAATTTTAAAATCCAGTATTTTATGTACCTTTGCTCCTTACTTAGTAATATTATTTTTACTATTATTGGCTAAAAGAATAATTTAATATTAGTAATATAATTATATAATATTTGACAAACTATATTACAATTATATAATAGAATATTAGCTAAAAAAATAATTAACTGTATAACAACACACTCAAGAAAGTGATTTAATTTAGTTTCGTTTCGTGAGTAACTGTATAGTTGGTGGAGGTATAATTATGTAAACAATCACAGTAGTCGAATGAAAATAACTAGCTACAAAAATATCTCTTTTTATTCGACCAAGTAACTGGTTATGTTACGTTTCTTGAAAAAGGCGTAACGACCCATAGAACCAAACTTGTTTTGTAAACCGTACCATAAGTAGCCGCCGCCATTTTCAGATCTTTTCTTTATCTGCGCGAGTTATAGCAGGCGGCCGGCAGGGGCGCGAGCAGCACGCAGATTTTTTCTTAGTTTTTGTTGGTTTTGTTTAGTTTTGAATAAATCGTGATATCTCCTGAATGAAACAACCAATTCCAATGATTCAAAAAGAGATCTGCTGCTACTAAAATTACTTTGATATGACGTAATTTATTTGGATAAAAATTAATAATAAGGAACAAATAGTGGGCTCTGATTTCGACTGGTATTTTAATTAACTTTTCAAACATAAAAAAGTAGTCATACTGAAGACACTGTAGTAGGTAGACATATGGTGTCGAGACTTTTTTGTAGGCATTTTTAAGGTCTACAATACTGTAATAAATTATTTTGATCTATCTAATAGGGTTCAATCAGCGTTTGCAATGTAAGCTCAAAAAATGGGTTTATTTTGCGACATGCGTTAGAAACCTCAAAAATTGTCAGTGTTCCTCTTAAGTAGGTATATATTATGCATGTTATGTTATATTCATAGACACCTTCCTCTTGAATCACTCTATCTATTTAAAATAAACCCTATCAAAATCCGTTGCGTAGTTTTAAAGATTGAATTATACAAAGCGACATAGGGAAAGTAAAAGTGACTTTGTTTTATAATATTATGTAGTGATGATGTAATTTCAGATACAACATGAAATCGTATCCGAAAGGAGGACTTCAACACACTGACTAGTTCAAGTACTATTCCGAGGTCTTGAGTGTAACATTTACACACTAGGTCCTCGGATAGTATTATTAACATGAGTCGTGTGTTTATTGAGTGTGTGAAAATCACTAGTGGCGCCGTCTAGTGGTCACACACGGTCGAAATGTGTACATGAATGATCACCACCAATCCGAGGATTTCTTGAGTTTTCTTTATCATATATACAGTAATGTTCAAAATTGCGTGAATAATACGATACAGTAGTCAAGTCAAATCGAGGACCCACAAAAATGTCCTCGGATTGAAAATGTCCTCAGATGTGCCTTGTGTATTCATGCCGATGTCCTCGAATGGTACTTAAAACAAACACACATTATTATAATGAAACTGAAAGATGTTAGAAATTTAAGTTCGTCTTTTAAATAATAAATATTTTCTTCTATCGATATTTTTATTTCATTGTCCCCGCACTATGCGAGTGATATTTCATAGGTGTGCTTCGTGGAATAGAAAATTAATTATTTTAATATTATTATTTGAAGCCCAGCTACGGGTGTGCTTAGTGGAATACGTTAGATGCGCTTCCTCTGGCTGTGCTTCGTTTGGCTGTGCTTCGTGGAATGCCTCGCCAAATTTGAACACGACCCCTGTATCCATACTAATATTATAAATGCGAAAGTAACTCTGTCTGTCTGTCTGTTACGTTTTCCCGCTTAAACTTCTCAACCGATTTTAATGAAATTTGGCACAGACAATCTTTAGACCCTGAGAAAGGACATAGGCTACCTTTAATCAAATCTAAAAAGTGCGATATAACCGAACTCCACGCGGGCGAAGCCGCGGGCGGAAAGCTAGTTGACTATAAGTTTGCGGTGCAGTATCTGTGTTACCCTACTCTGCTGCCCCGGGGTCCATCTCATTTGATCTGGAACGCGTCTTGTACTTTTTACAGCGTTTCGTGCAAGTTTTGGCAGGCAGCGGGGGTCGGGCTGGCATCCCGACGAAGATCTACCATGTTTTGAAGTGATCAGCCACTTTGCTAGAGGGTTGAAAAATATGTGGGGAGTTTTTAAAAGCTAGTTATTTTTTCAAAGAGAGAAAATAAATGTGTTTCTGAAATATGTGAAGACAAATGGGAATTTGACTTATTTCAAGGAAGGCTGAGAAGCAGCACTTTTTGAACGTCAATATTACATAAGACAGTCTCCCCAAAATGCCCGCTCTTTGCCACTTCCTAGTGCTTTCGCTGAGAAGAAGAAGTGGCTCAACAAACTCCTCAGCAGGACAGCTGTCTGTTCATTAAAAAAACACATGACTTTATACAGTAATGAACACAAGATAACACAACAACAATGAAATTATTTATCATATGCCAGCTAGCCACGCCAAAGTACCAGCAAAGCAAAAATAAAAAATAAAATGGTAATGCAAATAAGTAAAACCTTATTACCTAAATAAAAGCCCCAGGTATAAAGGGCGTGACAGTGTAGTGTGTCTTGGTTTTTCCTCGAATGATATAGATACCTGAAAATCTAAAAACTCCTATATCTATCCCCCCCTATATCCTATCGCCCCCTATATCCTATCCCCCCTATATCTTATCCCCCCTATCACCTATCGCCCCTATATCCTATCCCCCCTATATGCTATCGCCCCCTATATCCAATCCCCCCTATATCCTATCGCCCCCTATATCCTATCGCCCCCTATATCCTATTCCCCCTATATCCTATCCCCCCTATATCCTATCGCCCCCTATATCCTATCGCCCCCTATATCTTATCCCCCCTATCACCTATCGCCCCCTATATCCTATCGCCCCCTATATCTTATCCCCCCTATCACCTATCGCCCCCTATATCCTATCGCCCCCTATATCTATCCCCCTTATATCCAATCCCCCCTATATCCTATCGCCCCCTATATCCTATCGCCCCCTATATCCGATCCCCCCCTATATCCTATTGCCACCTATATCCCTACAATTCGATTTTCAGGACAGGACTGTGAGAAAACCATAGCCTTTTAAAACTCACACATATTTGGGCAGTATTTACCACATCCAGCACCACTGCTCCGTGTCACCGCCACCTATATTATACATGTCGCAATTTCGCGGTGCACGTAATTGCATAGCGTTTTCGACTCAAATTTTTATGTTAAGTAGATAATGTTTTCTTAAAATAATGAGTAGTTCGTCGTAATTGGACGGGTGGCGGAGCGGGCGCGGGCGCTGGTGTACGGAAAATCGCCTGATTTTATCGCGAGTACACTTTGGTATGTGGTGTTCTTATGCACTGTTATATACGTTGTTTTTCCATAAATAAGTAATGCAGTACTTACCTAGTTATTTGGTAGGTAAAGATATCTCTTTGTAAGAATTGATGCTACGTAGTCTGTTCGAATATGGACAACGAAAAGATGACCAATGTACTGAATTCAATGTTCAATGAAAATGTCATAATAAAATAATAATACCATAATATCGGCTGCCGGCAGAAGTTACCACATCAGACAAAGTCTTGCCGCCAAGCGATTCGTCGTGTTTCGGCATGATGTTTGGTGAAGCCGTATGGAGGACGGGTCTGAGCAGTCGTGCTGCGATGTGTGCCGGGTACGATGCGCCAAATGTTGTTGTGTCGGGAGTTTGGTCGTAGAGGTTCTCCAGATCTAAATCCCTCTAGCACAAAATCGATGGTCGTATTGTTGGGTTTAACATTGCATCACCTTTTTATTTATTTTTTTCGGGGTGGAAATCCTCATAGGATGTCCGCCGCCCTGGGTTGGGCGACGGGGTCTGTCAGACTTTTACTGACTAAAACCACCCCGGTGTCTCTTCTATCACGAGCAAACGCGTGAGGCCGCGGGAGTCTAAATTCTTCCACGGCCCCACACCCTCGTGCTGGCCCGGTCTGTCCGGGCCCCGTCTCCTGCACGGGGTAGTGGGGTGTTAAACTACCCCGTGCATCGCCTCAGGGGCGGGCGTCGACACTCGCGCGCGCCTCCGCCTCGGGGTCCATAGGGGGCGGGGACTTCCCCATGTCCCTCGCCCCTGGACCCATTCATGGGGGGCGGAAGAGGGTGTTATCCGCCCTTCTTTGGCGCCCGGTGCGTCTTCTGCGGCTCGGGAAGGGAGTTGAGATCTCGCTCTCCCGTTTCGCAGCTTCCTTCTGCGACATCACGTCCTCGCAGAAGGACACCACTGCATCCCACGACTCTGCGCTCCCGACCATCCTCCGCACTACTGCCGGCACCGTCAGGTCGCCTCCTACTTCATTTGTGAGGACACGGCGCTGCTCCTCCCAAGCTACACACTCGGAGAGCGTGTGCTGCGCCGTGCGCCGTGTCCTCCCCGCATTGGACGCAGTGGTGGCACCGAGCGTCCGGCTCCCTGCCTAAGCGACGCAGGTACTTGCCGAAGCAGCCGTGCCCCGACAGCACCTGCGTCACCCTGAACGACAGGGAGCCGTGCCTTCTCCCGAGCCAGTCGTCGAGTACTGGCCGGATCGCCTCGACGGTAACGAGGCCGGCGGTAGGGCGCATAAGCCTCTGCCGCCAGTCCGCCACCAGGACCTGACGGAGCTCCTCTCGGTGCAGCTCGATCTGCCGCTGCACCGGACTGGAGCCCCGTTTCCGCTCTTCCTCGCGCCATCGGTACAATGACGCGAGTACTTTCGCCTCTAGGTCCCAGGGCGGGGATCCGGCCAGGACGCAAGCCGCCTCGTAGGAAATCGTGCGGTACCCGCGGACGACCCTGACGGCCATCGCCCTCTGTGGCTTGCGCAGAATGGCGAGTGTTCCGGCCGTCAGGTCCATCGCCCACACAGGGGCCCCATACAGGGCCATGAACCACACGATTCCCACGTATAACCGCCTACAGGCGGCGCTCGGGCCCCCCATGTTGGGAAGCAACGTTGATAGCGCGCCTGCTGCACCCATCAGCTTGGGCGCCAGTCGCCGGAAGTGGGGCCCGAATTCCCATCGGCTGTCGAGCACCAATCCCAGATACTTCCTGGTGGATTAGACAGCTATCCGGGCCCCACTGACCACGATATGCGATCCCGGCGCCGGCGCACGCCGGGGGCCATGGAAAACCATGGCCTCCGACTTGTCAAGGGCCACCTCCAGGCCCAGGCGCCGGATGCGGTTCACCACCTGTGATACCGCAGCCGTGGCTACCAACGTCGCCTCCCTGTGCGAGCTCCCCCGGGCAGTGACAAGCGTGTCGTCCGCATAACACGTCAAGTCGGCTCCCGACGGGAGCTCTCCTCTCAGCACCCAGTCGTAGCCGATGTTCCACAGGAGCGGTCCCAAGACCGATCCCTGTGGAACACCGCACGACATTTGGTGCTGACCGGCACCGTCACGTCCCCGATAGATGACGCATCTGTCCTCCAGATAAGCCCCTACTATGCGGCGGAGGTAGGGAGGCACCCGATGGTATTTCAGGGCCTCCCTAATACAGCTCCAGGGTAGGGTGTTGAAGGCGTTGGAAATGTCTAAAGACATCGCCAACACCACCCCACCCCGGGACACCGTATCCTCCGCCAGGGCTCTCACGCGCATGATGGCGTCTATGGTGGAGCGCCCACGACGAAAACCGAACTGGTTGTCGTGCAGGTTCGGCCCCTCTCCGCACAAATGGCCGACGAGGCGATCTGCGATAATACGCTCAAAAAGTTTGCCCGCCTCGTCGAGCAGCACTATGGGCCGATACGCGGACGGCGAGTCCGCAGGGCGCCTCTCCTTCCTAAGCAGGACCAGCTTCCCCTCCTTCCACACACTGGGAAACTGACCCTGCTCGAAGCATGCCGTGAAGAGCCCCCTCAGCTGGGGCTCAAGCTCCTTCAGAGCCAGGACGAGAGCTCGGCCAGGAACTCCGTCAGGTCCGGGCGCTTTATTCTTGGCCCGGAGCCGCGACACGGCCGCTCCCGTCTCTGCTTGCGTCACCTCGGGGACATCGGTGCCCTCCTCTTCTGGAGAGTCTGTGGCTGAGGGTGAAACCATTGCCGGGGGAACATGTCCCGCCCGCTCAGGGAAGAGGGTGAATACTACCGCCTCCAGCAGCTGGGGTTGCATACTTTGCACCAGTGGGCGCAGTGGGGCGGCGGACAACCTATGAGGATTTCCACCCCTAAAAAAAAAGGCTGCCCCGCCAACTGCGAAAAATCCCAGGGTGGCCCCATCGTGCCGGTTGGCGGCCGGACGAGAGGACCCGATGGCGATCCCTGGGGGGGTTCAGGCGTCCCCGCAATCTCCAGATCTCCCTCTGGCCCAGCATCGCTGGTCGCATTGTTGGGTTTAACATTGCATCACCTCGCTCAACTGCCGTCTTCCTTCCTATTTACCAAGTTTTTAAAGTGAAAAGGCTTAATAAACTAGCGCGCTTTACCATCAACGATTGCATCACTGCTACCATCACGCGTATTGTGGTCAAGCACTAGTTTATACATATATAATAATAAAAAAAATCGCGCAAACTTTTATTTATTGGACTATCTTCAACTAATATACTGCAACTTTCAACAGTACTATCAGGATAAAAGCATAGTGTACAATCTATACTAATATATAAAGCTGAAGGGTTTGTTTGTTTGTTTGTGCGCGCTAATCTCGCGAACTACTGGTCCGATTAGAAAAATTCTTTTTGCGTTGGATAGCCCATTAATCCAAGAAGGTTTTAGGCTATATAACATCACGCTGCGACCAATAGGGGCGGAGCATAACTAAACCACGAGAACGAAGTCGCTGGCGGCTGCTAGTATGATATAATATGATACACATACCTATGATAGATACACACAGCATGCAAGATTAATAGAATGGTCGGCAGAAGTCGTGGCACGTTATGCATTGTGATTGGGAATTATTTCAGTGGATAACTGACCCTTTGTTTGCCTTAATCCACAATTAAACAATATTTATACAACTATTTGAATGCACAGTAACTACTTCAGGTAATTATTTACCTAAATTACTCGCAATTAAAGTAATAAGTCCATAAGATAATTTCTTCCGCCCAATCCGTAGACCCGATTATCGATTTTTAAGAAAAAAACCACTCGATCGACCTTAATTAATGTATTTCTTGTGATATTAAAACGAGTAATTAATAAAGTCTAAGTAAAAAGACTTTTTCGTCTTGATTAAGGAGATTGATTTCTCCTTCGAGTTGAAAAAATCGATTCAGACAGCCTTGTCCGATTACAGACTGGAGTGGAATGTGGTTAGGTTTACTTTTTTTAATTAACACAGTTCGTTGGCAAATTCGAAACTTTTTGAGACCGTTTGTTTTATTAAAAGATTATTATAATAAGTTTATTTGTAGAGTTAGTGATGTCATTTCATTTGATATGTAAATGTAAGTATAATTAGAAACACGTACTTTTGATATAGCATTACATTGAGAAACATTTTTTGTAGGTTGGTTTGTTACGCTGTTACATTAAAACGGCTGAAGTAGTTTGAATGAAATTTGGCATAGGTATATGTAGGTAGACATGATCTGGAATAGGACATAGGGTACTTCTAAGTCTTCTGTCTCAGAGTTTCTGGCATCTGAAGACCCTTAAGTCAAAGATCTACCAATGACTGCCGGGACCAATGGATTAACGTGCTTTCCGAGGTCAGAGGGGCCTAGCCTTTTTTGTTTTCTTCTGGATGGGAAACCACTCACCTCTCTCACCGATCGCTCTGGGTGGAGCGGAAGGGCGTGTCAGATTTTTACTGACTAAAACCCACCCATGTTCCTTCACTTGCCTTTTTTAACCAACCCTGATCCAGGAGATATCGGTCTTCGTGGACCTCGTCACAATGAGCTGACATATATTTGAGGCGCGCGTGACACAACACGCCATCGACCCGAGCCTGGTCCCTGCTCGTCACCCGCAAGCCCGCGTTTACGGTGGTCGGGAATTTGATGTTGTCTTCCAGCCAGGGCGTTTTCTGCGGCGGCTAGAGGCGTGAGGACGCTGGGATTCCCGCTACCTCACGCGCTCCGCTTACTCCTTCGCCAGTATCACTGCTAGGCTCCGGACCATGGCCTCAACCAGGGCTGGACGTGAGAGATCGCCATCGAGAAGGGTCTAGCTTCAGGTACTGCTCATATATAATGCCTACACTAACGTATTGATCTAAATAATGTTGCATTACATCTACCTACGTACCAACCCACATTATATCATGTGTTACTCATTAGTACTAAATAACAATGTCCTCCCATGAACTTACCAGCAAATCATTGACTTATAATTTATCTGATTAAGAATAATTTATTACGTAAGCGAAGGATACTTTTAGATCAGTCATTTCTTTTTATAGTGACTGTGCTCCGCGGTTTCACCTGCATTAGGTTCGATGCCGTGGGAATTTCCAGATAAAAACTATCTTACAGGTTAATCTTGATTTTAAACCACCTGACTTAGCGAGAGATTAAACTCTCGGACGGTATATTGTGTGTGTGTGAACGCAATTCCGCCTGATGGTAAGCAGTGATGCCATCGTTGATGGTAAAGTGCGCTAGTTTATTAAGAAGCCCTTCACTTGAAAAAACTGAGTAAATAGGAAGGAAGACGGCAGTTGGGCGAGGTGATGCAATGTTATATCCAGAGGGAGATTGATCTGGAGACCCTCCACGACCAAACTCCCGACACAACAACATTTGGCGCACCGTACCCGGCACACATCACAATACAACTGCTCAGACCCGTACGGCTTCACCAGATATAATGCCGGGAATCGCTTGTCGGCAAGACTTTGTCTGGTGGGTGGTAACTTCTGCCGACAGCCGATCTTACGGCCTACCACCGAGAGATCTCGAGAAATTTTATCCAAATCGGTTCAGTAATTGTGCGTGAAACAGTAACAAACATACATGATACAAACTTTCCTTTTGGTTTTCATCAAATCCACCATTTTCCTAGTCTTTTCCCAATTACATTGGGGTTGGCTTCCAATCTAACCGGATGCCGCTGTATACCAGCACCCTATTACGTAACACGCTATTACTATCAATTGGAATAATTTTTAAGTCTATTGCTAGTCCATTGCTCAATAAGTTCGAAAAATGTGTCTGCTCAGCAACATTAATACCGCAATGAATGTTGTTTAACTGTCAAAATGAAACCAATTGCAACTGATAGTGTGTTTCGCAATTACCCTGCAATTATTTTTTTCATAAAGTATCTGTCTATCTAATGTCCGCAACGTTATTGAGTAATACGATATCCCTTGGTAGGTAACAAAGGTTGTCAAAATTTCCGGCTTCTGACCACCTGTAACCAATGTCAATGATCCACGACTGACAGCCGAGAGCAAAGATTAACGTACTTTTCGTTTGACGTCATCAAAACTGACAATTAATAATACAATTTAATTTAGACGACACGGTGGGTGTCGTTGAGCTGAGCTGAGCGGTCCACTGCTGCACTGTGTGTCGTGGTATCGATTCCCGCACGGAACAAATATATATGGCCTACAGGTTGTTCCGGGTCTGGCTGTTTGTGTATGTGAGTTTATATGTTTGCAAAGGAACCCATGATATAGCAAAAATTGCTAGTGCGGGACGAAATAAAAAAAAAATGTACAGTCATGTATTTTCAGCACTTCATATGCGAAGTTTCAGGTCAATAAGTTAACTGAAAAGAGGAGAAATAACAGAATTTGTTCCTTATGAACTTTGCAAGAAAATGAAAGCTTCATAATTATAATAAAAAA
This sequence comes from Sesamia nonagrioides, assembly GCA_017933935.1. Taxonomy (NCBI): domain Eukaryota; kingdom Metazoa; phylum Arthropoda; class Insecta; order Lepidoptera; family Noctuidae; genus Sesamia; species Sesamia nonagrioides. The sequence goes on along the minus strand of JADWQK010002452.1, from coordinate 739,715 downwards.
TCCAAAAAATGTAAATTAAATAAAGCTAGTGGTTAGCTAGCTACACATGTGTATTACAATATAAAAGCATCTTCTTCTTCTTCTTCAGCCTATAGAGGTCCACTGCTGGACAAAGGCCTCCCCCAAGGCTTTCATTACATTGGGGGGATTTGCCATAATCCCCACACTTGGCAGGCGGGTTGGGGATCGCAGTAATTTGTAATAACAAATTACTGCGCTTCCCCTGCTGCTGCTGCTTCTCCTGTGGAATACCACAGGAGAAGCGCTGCTGCCCGCTTCCCTGGTAAGGGTTCCCTTTGGAAGGTACTATTCTCAACCCGGTACCACACGGGAAAAAGCCGTTTTTTTTCTTCAAAATAATGTCAGATTTTGCTGTAGCTTTTACATTTCATCAACGTTCAAATACACAACGATGCAACTAAAGAAGTGTTCTCTTCAAAATAAATTCACATCAAGCTTTTTCGGTGGAGTTTCAAAACATCAGAGGAAAATGCCCTTTCCGTGTTTCGCTATAATTCGGGGGGCATAACTATTGCCCGGGGTAATTGGACGCCATCAAAAATACCGTACGCACGCTCATTTCCTTAAGTTTTCAAGTAATTTGCACTTACACAAAAGTGTCGATTAAGCAATTTAACATTCAATTATGCTGATTTTTGTAATAATAAAAATGGCCCATAATTTTTATGTCGCGTGTCAATCATTGGTCGAAATGTATTCAGGTTTGCTGTAAATTATCTGGTTTTACGTGGGAAGTGAGCACGTCAATATTCAAATATTTATCACTATCTTTTTTGTCAATTAAACAATGAATAAATTAAACTTTTACTTGCACTTTTGTGGCGTCAGTTTTAGGGTTCCGTAAATAATAATAAATAGCGGCCGCCAGCGACTTCGTTCACGCGGAGTTAGTTATGCTCTGCTCCTATTGGTCGTAGCGTGATGTTATAAATAGCCTAAAGCCTTCCTGGATTCATGGGTTATCCAACGCAAAAATATTTTTTCTAATCAGACCAGTAGTTCCTGAGATTAGCGCGTTCAAACAAACAAACAAACTCTTCAGCTTTATATATTAGTACAGAAAGTATAGATAATAGATTATTTCGACAAACTTAGTACTTCTTTAGATGACAATATGGCAACATTTTTTTATTAAAACATAGAGTTTATCATCTGTAGCCGAACTAGGCATAGCTTGTAAGTATTTCGGCTATCAGCATTCCCTTCAAGTATTATTTAGGACACATGTGATTATACTAAGAAAAAATAAAATGAGTACATGTTTCAACATCATCATCATCATCTCAGCGTTAATCCCAGTCGCATCCTTAACTTTCAGCTTTGAAGTTTGGGGTCCGCTTTACCAGTCTAACTGCTGACTTTGGATAAATTTCGATATTTTTCATGAAGCGACTGCCGTCTGACCTCCACAACCCGAAGGTGATATCGAAGCATTGCATAGACCAATTGTTGGATTTTTGAGGGCTCCAACAACCCGTAACGACTGCCACTAGATGTTAGTATGGCAACCGGGACCAACGGCTTAACATGCTTTCCGAGGCGACCAGACCAGAGCAAATATTTATATTCATATATACAAATATTTGCACTGCGCGGGGATCGAACCCGCACCTTCTTGCGCAGCGGCTGCATTCGCTACCGCTACACCACGGAGGCTGTTATATATCATATTAGGGTTGTAACGGAGCTTCGCCTCCGCTCCCGTTACTGCGGAAGTTCCGCAAAAAATCGTATCTTCGCTTCCGCATCCGCCTCCACACAATTTTTGCGGAGTTATAACGGAGGTTTATTTACGTATTTATAAAATAAATAACGCGCAAGCTGCGACGCTCGACAACCGTCCGGCCGCGTTTGAGCGCGAAATGGTCAAGAATCAACTAGTGCGAGGCGGGAATGCGGCAAACACAATTTGTTTCTCCTTAATTTTGATTACAAGAAGGTAATATTTTTTTTACCAAGTATACTACTATTAATGTACGATTTAAAATAAAATTTTTGTTTAAATTAACCATAAATTTAATTTTTTTCTATATGTACTTTCACCTCCGCCTCCGTTAACCTCCGCAAACAGCATCCGCAATCGCATCCGCGGAGGTGAGACTCGTCGCCTACGCATCCGCCTCCACCTCCGCTAACAAGCCTCCGTTACAACCCTATATCATATATGTTTCAATATTATCTCATATCAAATATGTTTTGATTTTGGGCATTTTTTCAAACCGCTCTCACATGCGCGTTTCACATGAACAGTATTATGAAGATCTTTAACATTTTCTCAGAGAGAGTGTCTATTATTGCACTACCAAAAAAATACTTTAATATAAATTAATGGGGGCTTCTTGCGTTAAGGGACGGAACACTTCGTGCGCCAGTCCCCCTGGGACTTGGCCGGCATTTTTTTAACTCTAAGGTGGGGTTACCAATGAAAAATTACAGCTAAAGAGGGAGAATTTATACCACCGTATTTATAAACTGTCACATTTTATGAATAACAGAGGCAAATTATTATATTATTTAACTTAAATGATTATTTCCGGACTTTCTACGTCAAAAACTCCAGAAAAACATCGCTTTTATTTTAAAAAAGGTAATGTAAAATACCAATACTTAAATATCTATAAATAACAGTGAAATAAGATAATGACAGCCGTTTGGGATGCCGCAACCATGACATTGCGTCAAGAAGAACAGCAGCAGAATGACAATAAAATAATGAATGATAATTTCTCTTTTCTCTTTTTCTCGGTGGTAGGCCATAACATCGGCTGCCGGCAGAAGCTACTACCCACCAGACAAAGTATTGCCGCCAAGCGATTCGTCGTGTTCCGGCATGATGTCTGGTGAAGCCGTACGGAGGACGGGTCTGAGCAGTTGTGTTGCGATGTGTGGCGGGTACTATGCGCCAAATGTTGTTGTGTCGGGAGTTTGGTCGTGGAGAGTCTCCAGAATTCCAGATCAATCTCCCTCTAGCGCAGCATCGTTTGGTCGTGTTAGTCTTGGGATTAACATTGCATCACCTCGCTCAACTGCCGTCTTCCTTCCTATTCACTCAGTTTTTGTTTTTTTGTTTTGGGTGAATAGGTTTTTAAACTTCCTATCCCTAAGTTTTGTAAGTGAATAGGATTAATAAACTAGTGCGCTTTACCATCAACGATTGTATCACTGCTTACCATCAGGCGCAATTGCGGTCAAGAACTAGTTTATAATTATTTAAAAAATAAATTGCATTGAATACATTGTCCTCATCGCGAAAATCATCAGTTTTCCTATATGAGTATCCATTACTGACAAGACAGCAAGCACATCAAGCTACCACAATCTGTCAAACTTTATTAGATTTGTGTTTCTTCACTTGCCTTGTTGCGTGGTTGGGAGTTCGTCTTCCGACCACGGCGTCTCCTGCGGCGGCTAGTGGCGGGAGAGCGCTGGGATTCTCGCTGTCTTTACGCGCACCGCCTCCTCCTTTGCTTAGCATCACTGCTTTGCAGAAGGAGGTGACGGCCTGCCATGCACTCTCGCTCCAGACCATGGTCTGGCCAGGGTCGGACGCGAGAGATCGCCGCCGATCGCCGCTACGAGGACACGGTGGTGCTCTAATTGAAAAAATCTAATTGAAAATGAATTTCTGACAACTTTTCCATCCTAGAATTGTCAGGCACACAAATAGAAATAATTTAATCTAGTTGTGCATTTAGATTTGTATGAAAAAGAATGGTTAAGAAATTACTAATTTTTTTTTATTACAATTGGCATGGAAGAGAAAATATCGTTCTGACTGGAACCATTTTTCAGGCGGTTTCGTGATCGTTATAGTACACATAACAGGTGGTCTGCCTTTTCGTTGACATGATACCCTAATCGTCACTTACGAAACCCACCGGCAGTGGTACGTCGACAACTGTCAAAAACTCAGGGCTATGAATAGCTCTCCATTCCATTCCTAGAAACTGAAACACAACACGTCTATTCATAGTCAAGACCACCATGGTGTGGAATAAAAACTTTTTGCAGCGCACCAAAGAGAATAGAATCTAATTAATCTAAATGACGTCATTGAATTCTTACATACTATTTATTAACGTCCACTTTTTGTCTAATATTTAACTGTAAGACATAACTAGTCCGTTTGACAGATTGGCGACGAACGCCCCAAGCTAAACGTGAGATTTAACACGAGAATTGACCGAAAATCTTAATGTTACTCACTGAACTCTTAACATCATCACTATAGGCACTATTTTCATTTGATTCAACTGCCAAATAAGATGGCCAAAGATCTCTTCGACCAGTTTTCTGTGATCTTTATGTTGGAGAGTTGCTGAAGGTGATAGGGATCAAGTTTGTCTGGTAATAGACGGTAAGTGATAATAACGCCCATCCCTAAATCGGATGTTCGGCTTAATCACGTTGGTTTTGTTTTACGATCGGTCGTGAACTGTTGAGACTAATCGCATTCTGAATGGGGTGAAGACGATAGACGATGGCATGTCTTGGTATATAACATGTATGTGTACATTTTTCTCTTTTTTATTTTTAAATTATATTTTTAAATAATAACATATAGGAATACAAGAATCTGTAAAAATAGTAGCCCACCAGTATTGGCAACAGAATCCAAGCTACCGACGTTCAGGGCTCCAGAGAGAGGATCCTCTTGACAATGCGAGCCGAGTCCCATCAATGCCCTTGATCCAGCTGCCTAACGAGAGCCTCTTAAGGTGTTGGTCGAGGCTCTTGGCTATTAAGCCATTGGCTGTCACGACTATCGGTACAATGATTGCTGAATTCACTTCCTACATGTCGACAACCTCGTGAGCCAAGTTAAGATACTTGATTTGTTTATCTTTCTCGGCTTTCACGAGGTTCTCAATCTCAACATGCGGGATGGTTATGTCAACAAACATTGCACGTAGCTTCGATCGATCCACCATCACTATGGCAGGCATACAGGCTTATTGGCAACAATAGTCCTGTCAGTGATGATGGATCGATCCCAGTACAATGTGATATTGCCATTTTCGATAACTGGGTCGAGCATATTATTTTCTTTATTTATCTATTTTCACATTTAGTTACATTTTTAAACAACAACCACAAATACATTTAAGAATATAAAAAAAATAGTGTTCCACCGATGACGGGAGCAGAGTTCAAGCAAGTCCAAGGAACCTCCTCACTGGCCGTATCAAGGAGTACTGCTTTTTGAATCAGGCCTTTGATTCAACTGCCTAACGAGAGCCTCAATAGATGTTGGTCTAGGCTCTTGACTATCAAACCATTGGCCGATACGACAATTGACACAATAACCGCCGAGTTCACATTCCACATATCAACAATCTCGTGCACCAAGACGCGATATTTGTTTCTCTTTATCACGAGCATATTATTATTATTATAAGCCTATTTTATCGCATTGCTAGGCAAAGAACTTCCCCCTTTCCCTATCTACTGCGATAATGGGCCAATCCTTTAAAAAGGAAGAAAGATATGGGTGGATGAACAGGAACCCACCCTAATAATAGCTGGCAACACGTACGCGGCAGACCTGGGATGAGTACCAAGGTCTGCTGCGTATAATCATCATCATCATCAACCTTTTTTTTATCGTCCCACTGCTGGGCACAGACTTCCTCTCATACAGAGAAGGATTGAGCGTAATCACCACGCTTGCTCAATGCGGGTTGGCGATATCGGAGTTAAAGTTCAGGCTTAGAAAAGTACATATAACTTTAGAGAAGTTACATTGGTACTTGCCTGACCAGGAATCGAACCCGCACACTCATACTTGAGAGGCTGGTGTATTTACCTCTAGGCCACAACGACTGGTACGTGTTGCCTGAACTAGCACTCTTCGACATTTCGAATGTAATTAGAAAACCCGATTCAAACTTTGAAGTGAAGTAATTCTGAGACAATATCTCATTACGTTTCAAACTCCAGGCTCTAGTACATTAAGCACTAATTAGGTATGCTTATGAAACCATGAGGTATCAAAGTTGTCAGATTCGAGAGTTGATGTCGAAAACGAAACGAGACTTCGTGGTCGACTGGTTCAAACTGATCGAGGTTCTAAATTTACTTGAACACTATAAACTATGGAGAAAGAAGGGTCACTTAGATTAGGAAGCATTCTTAGATAGCCATAAGGAGGCGTCATAATGTAAGTGACCCTTTCTTTTTAAGTTCCCAGCATGTATACACGTTGGCATGTTTCCGGTTGCAGGGAACTATTACTCCATGTAAAAGCATTCTGCGGACCAGATAACATACTATACATTAATTAGAAAGCCCTAAAGTTACTGGAAACATCTTCGTCGGTGAGCCTCAGAAGAGTCAGTGAAGTATTCGGTTGACAATGAAGCTATCAAACCTATTTAACTGGACTAACGAACACCTCATGCACTGCTCTGACACAGGAAAGAAAATAAGAAAGAAAATACATTTATTAAGTAGAGATTAAAATACATACAATAAATCAGATACTTACATCAGTTAGCGAGATATAAAAAGATTCCGACGAATTGAGAAACTCTTTTTGAAGTCGGTTAAAAACATTAAATAGAAAACCAATAAAGACCGTTGTAAAAAAGGACAGAACAGGAGAATACTGATGCTAAAGTCTTCGATTGACTTGTGCCAAATGATCAAGACTGATAAGTCTAATAGTAATAGTAGATATACTATATATCATAATAGTATATCTACTATTATAATAATAGTCGTAATAGTAGATATACTATTGACTAAAAAGTCAATAGTAAGTCTTGATCATTTCATTCGAATTTCACATATTTTTAATCGAAGACCTCACTGTCACTATCCTTCTGTCCTGTCCTTTTTACAACGGTCTTTATTATTCTTCTTACTCAAAAGTAAGATAAGATGATTTAAAAAGCAATTACTTTTTATGTAGTTCTTAAAAAGAAAGGTTTTGACAATTTTATATCTATGTAGGTATATCTCGATAATTTAAGAAAAAAGTAATATACGTGTTTTTTGTGCAGAATCATTTATTTTTAGTTCCTTTATTAAATCAAATTTATTTCTACGTCTAGGTATACAGTTTGGTGATTAATTAGGTTTAGGTTGCCACATGAATTCAAACCACGTAGGTATTACAACTTTTGTTAAACACGCACAAAATAACATTCTAATTCGTGAGACCTTTTTGGTTTTAGTATTTAACAATATTAATCTTAACTTGTGATTATTTTAACCAAATAACCACTAATTAAGTTTAATATTTTGATATAAGATAAAGATTGTGTTAAATTGTTGATACCATCGGTCCGGGCGTGTGCCTTGGTGGCATAGGGCTAGTATTCCGTACCAAATATGCTATTTATTTGGTTCAAAATATTCCGTTTTCTTTCCAGTGTAATAAAATTGTGTATTTGTTTATTTTATGAGACTGATAACGACTTGTAATAACCGTTGTACTATTTAATGTGATAACTTAATCGCCAGAGTGGCGATTGTATTTGAAATATAATACAGTGTATATGATAAACAATTGTCTATTGCACTCTCAATTTTTTCTATTATTATAAACTATGTTTGACCACAATCCCGCCTGATGGTAAGCAGTGATGGAATCGATGATGGTAAACCGCACTAGTTTATTAAGAGCCTATTGACTCTAGCCTTTTTTTTTTTTGTTGGGATGGGAAATCATCAAATGACTTCTCCCGCTCTGGGCAGAGCGGAAGGGCGTGTCAGACTTTTACTGACTAAAACCCACCCGTGTTTCTTCACTTGCCTGTGCGACGGCCAGGGCCACGGTTAACCAACCCGCAACCCTGACCTGAAGACAATTAAATTGTAGTCAGACGGAAACACCAGCGATCGTAGTGGTGTCAAGAACGTAAGGGTGGAGGCTCGCCGTATAACGGGAACTCCGATGATGGAGCGATGAAACGAAGTAAAACAACCCGATTTTCAAATGTAATCAAATGTAATTTTACTTCATAAAGTTATAAACCTTCTGGTCCCTTTCCTAGCAGTTAAATCCAGCTCGTTATCGGTTCATAGTTCGGTGGACAATAATTGCGATAGTTGCCACTTTGCCACACTGACCTACCTAAAGAGGTAATAACGGACTTGGAACTACATCACTGGCTGTGGACTGGTTTGACTTGACTGTTTTGTGTAAAGAATTTATTTATATAATTCTGTTGCTAAAAATTCTTTGATCAACCCCCATGAGTCATGTGTGCTGATTTAGAGGAGCGGACGTCTTTGTACCAGGTCTGTCTACCAGAGCCGCGGGTGGTTCGAAAGGGAACCTAAACACGGGTAGGTTTTACTCAGTAGATCTCCCATCCAAAAAAGTTTAAAAATCTTATATTTTTGACGTGACAACGTCTTATCTTGAGGAAACCTGGACTTTGAGTCTGAAATCGCAAACCCGCATTTGAGCAAGTGTGGTGATTACGCTCATTCCTTCTCCGTATCAGAGGAGACCTGTGCCCAGCAGTGGGACTATAAAAGGTTGATGATGATGATGAACGTCTTATGATTCTATGGAGCCGGCTGCATGCACGAAAAAACGACTCGTACGGCGTTACCTCTCTCTGAGGCGTTCCGTTTAAGGCTTGAAGTCCAAGCGAGAGGCCGGAACGAGCGACAAAGAGGCACAATCGGCCTCCGCGTTCGGCAACGCTCGACATCTGTCTCTCTCTCTCTCTCTTACTTGAGTAAGCGATGCGTCCGCGTGGACAGCTGCTATACAATAATACATTTACATGTTTTCGTCAAGTATGAAGTGCGGTGAAAAGTGAATGCGGTGTCAATTGTTATATGTTCAGTGACATATTGTCGAATATTCGTGCTTTCGTCATTGAAATAAATAGCATCGGTCCGCTAGTGCAACGACTGTAGGTTATTCTATAATTGACAAAACTGTAACAATAAGTCAACCATTCCATCAGTATCTTCTTATGACGCTGTCACCGATATTACAGACGTTACGTTTTTTTGTTTGTATCGATATACATAGGTACGGAACTCTTCATGTGCTAGTCCGACTCATACTAGCCCTTTTTTTTTACAAATTTCTGTAGTGTTAAAACTTTCCAGTTCATTCAATCATTACCACTAATTACCCAAACTGGGTCTTCATCCACTATAAATAAATACTCCAACACGTGACGCACTAACTGTTCCTCGTAACTCGGTGCGTGAGTTAGCTAGGCATCCAGTAGAAAGTGGTCAACGTATTCCTGCCAGTTGCCAATTGGCACCAGGCCGTCAGTTTCTTAGAAATGAACCTTGTGACGTCATCTTTATTACCTAGTTTGGTGTTAGTATTGCCAAAAGTCTAGCTATTGTTGTTTGCTGATGCTGCAGGTGTAATCTTGGGTTTACTTGCGGGGACTGTATGAATTTGTGTTGTAGTTGAATAGCTGTGAATACTAGTTCCTGTCCGCGACTGGGGTCGCGTGAAATTTATCCCTTTTTGCTCGACTCCTAAGAATCCTCCGTGATGTTAAATAAATACCCTACTACTACAGATACAACACTACGTGACAGCCTCCGTGGCGTAGCGGCAGCGAACGCGTCCGCTACGCAAGGAGGCGCGGGTTCGATCTCCGCACAGTGCAAATATTTATATCATCATCATCATCATCATCAACAACCTTTTTATCGTCCCACTGCTGGGTACAGGTCTCCTCTCATACAGAGAAGGATTGAGCGTAATCACCACGCTTGCTCAATGCGGGTTGGCGATTTCAGACTTAAAGTCCAGGTTTCCTCAAGATGTTTTCCTTCACCTTCAGTCATTGGTGTCCAAGATACACTTAGAAAGTACATATAACTTTAGAAAAGTTACATTGGTACTTGCCTGACCTGGAATCGAACCCGCGCACTCATACTTGAGAGGCTGGTGTTTTAACCACTAGGCCACCACGACATGATCAAATATTTATATGCATGAATATAAATATTTGCACTGGTCTGGTCGTGCCTCGGAAAGTACGGAAAGCCCTTGGTCCCAGTTGCCATACGAACATCTAGTGTCAGTCGTTACGGATTGTTGGAGCCCTCATAAGTCCAACAATTGGTGTAACTGCAATGCTTCGTTATCATCTTCGGGTTGTGGAAGTCAGACGGCAGTCGCTTCACTGAAAATATCTAAATTTAGCCTAAGTCAGCAGTTAGCTTCGGATGCGACTGGGATTATCGCTGAGTTGATGATGACCACTACAGATACATTGCAAGAGCTTAGCAGAAATAATATCTATAAAACCCCCTTGAACTTTTGTACGAACATAAAAATATTATCGTTATCGTTGAAGGTAAATAATAAAACATTAGTGGTTATAAAGTACAAATGTTCATTCTTATCCTTGGCCAACATTACAAATATTTATATTACTAACTTAATTACTAACTAATAAATAGACCACTAACTACGTTACGACTATATTTTTTTTTTTTAAATAATATAAACTAGTGCTTGACTGCAATCCCACCTGAGGGTAAGCAGAGATGCAATCGTTGATGGAAAAGCGCGCTAGATTATTAAGCCTATTCACTCAAAAAACTGAGTAAATAGGAAGGAAGACGGCAGTTGAGCGAGGTGATGCAATGTTAAACCCAACAACACGACCAACGATATTGCGCCAGAGGGAGATTGATCTGGAGACCCTCCACGACCAAACTCCCGGCACAACAACATTTGGCGCATAGTACCCGGCACACATCGGAACACAGCTGCTCAGACCCGTCCTCCGTACGGCTTGACCAGATATCATGCCGGAACACGACGAATCGTTTGGCGGCAAGTGATAATTATTACAAACATACTAGCTTTCCGCCCGCGGCTTCGCCCGCGTGGAATTCGGTTATATCGCGCTTTTTAGAATTCCCTCGGGAATATCAATTTTTAAAAATTTTTTTTAGTGTAATTATTGTCTGTGCCAAATTTCATCAAAATCAGTTGATTTTGATGAAATTTATGATGAGTATGGATTACAATTCGAATTAAAACGTTGCTAAATTGAAGAATATGGGAACCGACTGTTATTGCGTTTAGTCGGTTACCTAAGTCACATGGTTGTTTTGTTTACCTTTAGCTCACTACCTAAACCGAAATAGTATCTATAATAGGTGTTATAACATTATGAAACTTATAAATAAAATCAATAACAAATCGTTATAAATGAGTTTAAGTGTCAATGACCGGCAGATAATTAATCACCACCACACTTAATCACCGGTGGTGTGTTAATTATTCAATATATCACCCGTAAAAACTCAATTTGAATGGCATGAGATCGTTTATCAAATGTTTTGAGTACGCCCTTTTGAACTTATTGATTACGGTTTTGACGTGTTTGTGTTTACTTGTACCCAAGGCTAGTAGGTACATAAAGCTTTATATAACCAGTATAAGCTGACTTCTGATTGTACGGGATAGTATACAGTGCGAGGTCAGCTAATACTGGAAATTTGTATGGCGATGTGTCACTGTCTGTACCAATTGAGATTTGACCTCTGGCGTTTACTTTAGATAAAATTTATCTTGAAGATAAGGAAAGAAAATAATATGGTTAAGGGAAGCAAAAAAGTGAAAGTCACAGAGAAACCAAATTAGTGATAAGTACTATGCTTAGTTTTATACACAGAAGAAATATTTAAAACAATCTGCCTATTTTTGGTGTAGAAATATCTAGAATTTTTCGTAGAAAATCCAACAAAATATTGTAAGTATGTTTATCTACGGTTACTCTATAAAAGTGACTTTTTTGACATAACATCGAACGGCTTACCTAAACATTTAATAAAACTGTATTTTCTCCTATACAAGCTCGCAGAGACTCAACACAACCTTCCTTGCTTCATCATCATCATTTCAGCCGAAAGACGACCACTGTTGGACATAGGCCTCCTCCAAGGATCTCCACGACGATCGGTCCTGCGCCTCCCGTATCCAGCGGTTTCCCGCGGCCTTCACCAAGTAGACGGCCCACCTTGTCGGGTGCCTACCCACGCTGCGTCTTCCGGTGCGGTGATAAATACCGCAGTGTCTCAAGACAAAAGTCTTCGACCAGTGTGTGTTGCCAGTGATAACATATGGAACTAAGACGTTGTCGTTAACAATGAGCCTTTTAAGAAAGCTCAATGTCACTCAAAGTACAATGGAGAGGGCTATGCTCGGGGTTTCACTGCGTGATCAAATCAGAAATGAGGAGATCCGCAGAAGAACGAGAGTAACTTGCTTCATAAATGATCGTGGGACTGACGACAGAACTTCTTTTTTTTTTGTTTCGTTGTGTTGCCCCCACACTAGGAATAATTACTCCTGTATCGTGGGTGCGTTTAAGCTCACATACACAAACAGTGAAACAGCCAGACCCGGAACAACTACCTGTCCATACAAATATTTGTTCAGTGCGGGAATCGAACCCGGGACAGGCAGTGCCGCAGTCGAACGCTCAACCAACTGTGTTGGCTCGTGAAAGTGAAAGTGAAAACTGAAATCATTAAAAAAACGCAGTGCACATAAAAAGTAAAAAAAAAAAACAAAACAAAAACGATACGGTCTTGGGTCGGCCACGCTCACGCGAATTCATTGCTTTTTCCCCATTCAGTAAAAGTACTCATCAATGTTGCTAAAAAAGTTTTCACTTCAAAATAAAATGTCTCGATCCAGGAACCAATTGCTCACAACCACATTCTAAACAACCTTTATGTATGCAAATAAGTGTTTCACGATACAAGATAATTAAAGCATTCACACACTACTTTCACGCAATACATAATAGTTCCTGGTAACACCCAAAGTTGGTACACACGACGTGATACCGAAGTTATTGAGTCGTATATACAGTTACACTTTACATATTTTAGTCTAGAAGGATACCTCTGGACTAAAACATGTAAAGTCAAAAGAGGTATCTTTTGATCTAGGCGGTCACGTTAGTTTTAAAAGGTGTATAGAATACATATGATAAACAATTAATATGTCGCAGAAGTCCGCTAGATTCGAGAACAATTACACCGGTCGTAGTGGCGATGCTTGGGGTATAACTGTGTCCAACAGTGGACGTCTTTTGGCTGACATGATGGTGATGATAAAGTATTTGATAACTCAAAAATCTTAACAATATCTTCATACCAACCATATTACTTAATGGTACCTTTAGGTCTGTTTATATGTATATCTGGGACACATACTAACACATGTGCTAATTGAAACTTTGTGTGGCGAATTAGACATTTTGAAGCGGGCATTATCGGTGCGTGCTACATGTTGGCAGTGTTGGCACATCGGTTCGCTCAGTGTACTGCTCCTGTGATAGTAGACTAGTGCCAGACTTTCTTCAAGAGTAGCCTGTAAGCATACTTTACACAGAAAGTCTGCATTGCCAGGCGCGTCCAATTTCATAATGTGTTCAGAGCTCTGTTTTGGCTCCTTCGGTATTGCCTAATTAATTAAGCCTATTCATTCAAAAAAACAGAGTAAATAGTAAGGAAAACGGCAGTTGAGCGAGGTGGTGCAATGTTAAACCCAACAACACGACCAACGATGCTGCGCCAGAGGGAGTTTGATTTGGAGAATCTCCACGACCAAACTCTGAACACAACAACATCGTACCTGGCACACATCGCAACACAACTGCTCAGACCCGTCCTCCATACGGCTTCACCAGACATCATGCCGGAACACGACGAATCGCTTGGCGGCAAGACTTTGTCTGGTGGGTGGTAACTTTTGCCGGCAGCCGATGTTATGACCTACCACCGAGAAAGCCACACGATACTATACGGTAGGAACGGTACTGGTCGTCCGAGCGCTCAGTCATAGAATAAAGAGGGGAAGTAGGTTATCTGCGACCCAATCCGCGATTTAATTGCCTACTGTCTTAGGGTTGACGACTGTCCGCGCTTCGTCGGTTACGGTTGTCGCCCAAACCGCTAACAAATATTTATAGACTAAGGGCGGGTTGTTTCAAACGGTTGGTTATCGTAACATACGTACGTCAAAAAGTTACGTCCGTTAACGTAACTTTGATGATGTTTAACGTTCGTTAAATGCCGGCGCTACATTAGCAGGCGAAGATTCGTGTCGCGTTAGCGCGCAAAATATCTGTTGTCCTTGTCAGACATACACGATGTTCTTCTCATTGGCGGGCGAAGATTCAGAAATCGGCCTACGGCGAATATTCGTTGTTTGTTTAGTTGTGCGGCCGAGACGATGGAGGAAGCAGTGGCTTTGCATTATATGTCAATAAATTATTATTTATTACATGTTTACACAACAAATAAAACAAAAACAATGTAAAAAATATGCAAAAAGAACGTCAGTCCTACTTCAAAGTCTGGACGAAACTGAAGTGACGTAGGTGTCACTACTCCAGCGAATATTGTCGCGACAAGTCCTTTGAAGCGCGCCACTTTACCATAGAATAAAGAGAGGAAGTAGGTTATCTGCGACCCAATCCGCGATTTAATTGCCTACTGTCTTAGGGTTGACGACTGTCCGCGCTTCGTCGGTTACGGTTGTCGCCCAAACCGCTAACAAATATTTATAGACTAAGAGCTTATGTTTAAATTATTTGCTTAGTATTTAGTTTACATATACTAGTCTGTTTTTTTTTGTAAGTAATTTTTATTTTTAGTTTTGTACACATAAAGAACCATATTTATTTTTATTTTTAATTAATACAAATATAAATAATACAAACATAACATCTATTGAATCACACATTTAATACAAAATTGCAAATTAGCTACAGAAAAATTCCTACTTTCTTCGGTTTCGACTTTAACTAAACGCGTTGTTATTAAACTTTAATGTGTAATATATCCGTATCCTTGTAAATAACTTTTAGAAATATAATTTGAAAAATATAAGTCTTTTATTTGTTCATAAATAGACATACCAACTTTGCAGTTTATGTGATCATTTTTTTAAAAGCTAATGTGCCGAAAAGCCGTGACGCGCGAACCTCGTTCCGTGCTTGCCGCGACTAGCGCAGTCATAGGCACTCTAATATTGTGTTTAGGTGTGCGTGCGGCGACGCATAGATACTATGGCGCAAACATACAAGCCGCGCGCGGTTCGTTTGTATGAAGATAACGTACTTCCTTCTCTTTATTCTATGACTTTACCGACAGCGCCCCGATGCTACGTCGTCTGCGCACGAATACATTGCGTTGCAACGATGTACCCGGCCACATACATCGCCCCAGCAAATTTTATCTAGGCGACTGTCATGTGCTGTAGTTTATCTAACTTTCTTGGTATTATTGTTTATTGTTGTGGGAAATAACTTCGTGCCATTTTATAAATTAAGTCCGTTTATACTAGAAAACTGTACCTATAGAAAAGCTATACTTTGACGAAAAATGGATACATTTTATTTTTATTTTATATATTTGGGACAAAAAACAATTATATGTTACAATATTAATAGCCGGCTAAGGTATAATACATAGTAAACAAACATAAACATTGTCGTCCTCAGTGGCGCAGCGGTCAACACGCCTGCTTGCGACGTGGAGGCCCCGGGTTCGAACCCCGGCCAGGTCATGATGGAAAACGATCATTTCCTGATTGGCCTGGGCCTTGGATGTTTATCTATATATGTATCTATTATAAATATAGTATCGTTGAGTTAATATCCCATAACACAAGTCTCAATCTTACTTTGGGACTAGCTCAATCTGTGATTTGTAAAAAACCAAAGTAAGTAAATTACTACACTCACTCGTACTACTACATACACTTAAACATAGTTACTATGTTTAAGGCCTTAATAAGTAGGTATATGTTAAACATTGCAATCTAACAAAACACGTATCCATACTAATATTATAAATGCGAAAGTAACTCTGTCTGTCTGTCTGTCGGTCTGTCTGTCTGTCTGTCTGTCTGTTACGCTTTCCCGCTTAAACCTCTCAACCGATTTTGATGAAATTTGGTACAGACAATCTTTAGACCCTGAGAAAGAACATAGGCTACCTTTTATCCCGGAAAAATATGATGTTCCCGAGGGAAAACTAAAAAGCGCGATATAACCGAACTCCACGCGGACGAAGACACGGGCGGAAAGCATACAATCTTTAGACCCTGAGAAAGGACATAGACTACCTTTTATCCCGGAAAAATTTGATGTTTCCGAGGGAAATCTAAAAAGCGCGATATAACCGAAATTTACGCGGGCGAAGCCGCGGGCGGAAAGCTAGTATTCTATAATGTAAACATATTTTTTTTTAGAGAACGGAAAAAAAATAAAACATGACGTGTAAAAGTGATCAGTGATCCTACTTGCTTAATGAACGATTTCATTTCATTTCACTAACTTCACAAAAAATGAGAAAGATCGCTTTCAATCTTCGCTTGAAAAATATAAAGATGTGTTGTTCTGTAAAGAAACAGACAACAAAAGTAATATAAAAAAAAAAACAGAACTTGGGCTGCTAAACACCTTTCTTTTTCTTTTTACGGTACTTGTATCATCATCAGATGAACTACCTACTATCGTCAATTAGAGACCAAACTCGCGAATACAAAAGGGAGTTTATGTTGTTTTCACTAATTGACACCACGGCGGACTAAACACAACTTGACATAAGTTACGTTAACCAGTGCTCAGAGCATCGGTTAAAGTAATCGTATTTTTTTGCGTGCGTTGACGTTTACGTATTGTGAAACAACTCATTTTTTGACTTGACGATGGTTAGCACCATTTTTAACTTTTACGCATGCCTTAAGTGAACGTGAAACAACCCGTCAGTTATCGTAATCGTATCTTTTTTTGCGTGCGTTAACGTTTACGTATTGTGAAACAACTCATTTTTTGACTTGACGATGGTTAGCACCATTTTTAACTTTTACGCATGCGTTAAGTGAACGTGAAACAACCCGCCCTAAGAGCTTATGTTTAAATTATTTGCTTAGTATTTAGTTTACATATACTAGTCAGTTTTTTTTTTGTAATTTTTATTTTTAGTTTTGTACACATATAGAACCATATTTATTTTTATTTTTAATTAATACAAATATAAATAATACAAACATAACATCTATTGAATCACACATTTAATACAAAATTACAAATTAGCTACAGAAAATACCTACTTTCTTCGGTTTCGACTATTACGAAACGCGTTGTTATTAAACTTTAATGTGTAATATATCCGTAGGTATCCTTGTAAATAACTTTTAGAAATATAATTTGAAAAATATAAGTCTTTTATTTGTTCATAAATAGACATACCAACTTTGCAGTTTATGTGATCATTTTTTAAAAGCTAATGTGCCGAAAAGCCGTGAGCCCGTGACACGCGAACCTCGTTCCGTGCTAGCCGCGACTAGCGCAGTCATAGGCACTCTAATATTGTGTTTAGGTGTGCGTGCGGCGACGCATAGATACTATGGCGCACACATACAAGCCGCGCGCGGTCCGTTTGTATGAAGATAACGTACTTCCTCTCTTTATTCTATGGCTCAGTGGCAGGATGAGATTATGGCCGCCGCAGGAAGGGACTGGATGTCCACCGCCAGAGACAAAGTTGAATGGTGTTCTTTGGAGGAGGCTTGTACTCTACTCTCTCTAAAACAGTATCTGGCAAAAATGAATTTATTTTTTTATGGTTATATTTTTATTTTATTTTTTAAATGTGATGAATTGGATTTGTAAATGGAATTATATTAATATCACTTGATTAATTGTGGAATGTCATAAAGCTGTATTATTATGACTATCTTAATGAATGAAGCTGATATGAGCTCTAACAGTCTAAAGATGACTGGTGACCCATCCGTACGATATTTATAATTTAAAACTATAGGTAAACCAAAAATGGAAACAGCATTCTGTCGTGACCATCGATATAGAGATGACAGCACGAACTTAACACCTTTATTTCCAGCAGTGTCAAACTGACAACCAGAAGCCTCTCATCCGCCAGAGCGGATGAGACGGCAGTATAAAACTCAAATGAGATCGACGACAGATCCTAGCAGAGGAAACAAAAGCAAAAACTTTCATTTAAACTGGATACTGTGGTAATTAGGTTTATTACTTTAGTTTCTAAGTATATCTTGGACACCAATGACTGATTACAAGGTGAAGGAAAACATCTTGAGGAAACCTGGACTTTAAGTCTGAAATCGCTAACCCGCCTAGAGCAAGCGTGGTGATTACGCTTAATCCTTCTCTGTTTGAGAGGAGACCTGTGCCCAGCAGAGGGACGATAAAAGGTTGACGATGATGATGATACTAATAGCATCAATGGTGGTAGGGCAGAAGGGTAGATTTGAATTTGGCGCAGTGCCTGAGCGATCTACTGGTGTCGCGGGTTCGATTCCCGCACGGGACAAATATTTGTATAGCCTACAGGTAATTGTTCTGGGTCTGGCTGTTTGTGTATTTGAGTTTAAATATTTGTAAACTCACCTTTGATATAGGAGAAATTCCTAGTGTGGGGCAATATTTAAAAAAAAAATACATGCTTGAAAATCTGACAATCGGTAACTTCACAACATACAATTCAAATCTCGACCGATAAATAAAAAATTGTTTATTTAACAAGCTTTATTTATCAAAGCGTCCGTTTAAGCAATTAAATTCCTGTATTAGGAGTCTCCATTTGAATTCTCACAACTTAAATAACGTTTATATGTATAAGCCAGTATTTACTATTTATACAATTTTGAGAAAATTATTTACAATTTCTATTGTTTGTTATGGAGTTCGAATAGACAGTCGCTCCATACCTATATAATATTAGTATCATGTATTTTGAATCACCATCTGCTTAATGATTTAAATAAATGGTGATGTAATTAACATACCAATAGAAAGAGGGGAAAAGAGCCAGTTCTCATCTCGGTTCACATCTCGGTGAGAAACATATATCAAAAACTTGTCAAGACGTAGGATAAATTAGTTTATTTTTAATATGTTGAAATTGAGATCAGAATGTTGTAATTGTTCTAAAAAATACGAGAAATACAATTCTGTTTCAAACACAGCGACATTAACAAATTTTTGGCGATTCTAAAGTTAGATTTGGCTCAAATACGAGACGAGTTCACGGTAGTATAAAGAGTTTAATTTAAAGTTTATGACTAATCTTAAATACTGAACATGTGACGCAATAACATTTAATATTATTAAAATTGTCATGTTTCATCATATATCATTGTATTATTAAATTCATTTAAACTTGTTGAGTAGATACTGCAAATAAATCACGCAATACGTTTGTCGATTTAAAATTTTATCAAAGTTCTATCTCTTGTCAATTGCATCAAATTAACGTCTAACAGTTTTAGTGTAGAAAAACTGACAAAAATAAACTGTCAGATTCAGGACCAGAAGAAAGTCTTGACTTTCTTCTGGGAGTTTTGACGGGAAAGCAAGATGTCACGCGCTTTTTTCATTGGACTTTTAAAATTATTTATAGTGTCGTTTACCAAATAAAAGCGCGTGATTTATGTAGTAAAAATTGCATTCAGTAAATAATTCATAAATAACATTGAAATATCGCAGCATATTGGCCACATCATGACTTTGCTTCAAACCTTCCTCATAGACGATTCACGCGGCCGTCTTTTTCAACCGTCATTGGCGACATCCGCCACTGTTGTGAAATAAAATTTTCAAAGAATTTGTATAATTTGTTACACATGTTATTGGCAAAATTGTGGTATCTATTCCACAGAGGCCATTGATCAAGACTTTCTTCTGATCCTGATCTAGATCAAGTTCTAGATATAAAAGTTCAGTGAAATTCGCCGTAAAGGTAGACAAAAATAATATGCAAGGATCGTGTTTTTCTGTGCTTTCTGCCTTCCCCCATGGCAAGAGAACGCTAGTTCGAAATAATGTTGCAAAATATTCGCAAAAGAAATAGAAAAAATGGAATATGGAAAAATGACTTTAATTCTTTTTCTTATAATTTTTTTCATTAGTGCTACACACTGAGAAATCAACGTAATAAAGCTTTGTAGTCTGAGTATGTACTTAGGTACCATAGTAGGTGCACACAGCAACACAGCTATATATTTCCAGTTTTAGATGACCTCATATTTCATAGGTATTTCGTATGATCAGAAGTGTCAGAAGTCAGCTTATAGAGGCAGGCTGCATACTAGAAAGTAGATCATCATCATCATCTCAGCGTTAATCCCAGTCGCAACCGAACCTTTTCAGCTTTAGAGTCTGGGGTCCGCTTTACCAGTCTAACTGTTGATTTTGGCTAAACTTTGATATTTTCCGTGAAGCGACTGCCGTCTGACCCCCACAACCCGAGGGCGATATCGAAGCATTGCTGTTAGACCAATTGTTGGACTTTTGAGGGCTCCAACAACCCGTAACGACTGCCATTAGATGTTCGTATGGCAACCGGGACCAACGGCTTAACGTGCTTTCCGAGGCCCGACTAGACCAGTGCAAATATTCATATTCATGCATACAAATATTTGCACTGCGCGGGGATCGAACCAGCGCCTCCTTGCATGGCGCCTGCGTTCGCTGCCGCAACGCCAAAGAGGCTGTCAACATGTAACCATAATCATAAACCGTCACAAACGGCACCCAGCCTCAAAAAGACTTTCTACCAATATTACCGTTACCATCAGACATAGAAAAGCATCCGAAATTCCGAACACACCAAAAAACTACAACACAAAACAAAAAAAGAAATCTTTAAACACTTGGAAAGCCAGCATCTATTTCGACAGCAAAGTATTAGCTTTCGCCACAGTTTTAAAACGAGCGAAGTCGCCGGCTTTCCTAGTTCCGTTGGTTCGTTGACCTGGAAATGGAAAAAGAACTATTTGGCATCCGTTTGAGTCGATGTTACGTGATGTTCCTTTCATGTTGCTTTTAGGGTTACGTAGAGTTCATGAAAACAGCTGTTAGTTAATGACAAGAGAATGTCACTTGACGAAACTAACAAGAAGTTAATAACATGGCCTCCATACAATTATATATAAAATGCTGATGATGATGATGAAGTAAAACACCTGTCAGGGTTCATCATCAACCTTTTTATCGTCCCACTGCTGGGCACAGGTCTCCTCTCATACAGAGAAGGATTGAGCGTAGTCACCTCGCTTGCTCAATGCGGGTTGGCGATTTCAGACTTAAACTCCAGGTTTCCTCAAGACGTTTTCCTTCATCTTTTAATCAGTCATTGGTGTCCAAGTATACTTAGAAAGTACATAAAACTTAGAAAAGTTACATTGGTACTTACCTGACCTGGAATAGAACCCGCACACTCATATTTGAGAGGATGGTGTTTTAACCACTAAGCCACCACGACTTCCACATTTACCTGTCTGGGTTGGAAAACTTTAAATTCGTAGGTCGGGACCGTTAACAATCGGTTATCACTGCTATGAGTAATCAACAAACAATTTACGATATCATCTATACTAATATGTAAAGTTTGAAAAGTTTGTTTGTTTGTTTGAACGCGCTAATCTCAGGAACTACTGGTCCGATTTGAAAAATTCTTTTTGCGTTGGATAACCCATTAATCCAGGAAGGCTTTTAAGCTATAGAACATCACGCTGCGACCAATAGGAGCGGAGCATAACTAACTCTACGCGAACGAAGTCGCTGGCGGCCGCTAATATACTATACAAGTCGTATATCATGGCTAATGTCTTCAAGTGAATAGCAAAGTGGCATCAACTTATAAATGCAAGATCAAAAGATCGATTACGTTGTGGAATTTCTTTTCAAAACTTACCTACTTGAGAAGAAAGGCATACTTTCTGAACATAAAAATTTAATTCAATATGAAACATATTGAAATACAACCAGGAATGGCAGCAATATTCATAAACTTATTGATAGAATGATTGACTTGGCGTTCTTGCAAAGGTCCGGCGGTACTTCACACCGGGACAGCTTCGTGTGTTATACCAAGCACAGGTCCGATCGTGTGTGGTCTGTGGAGTACTGAAGCCAAATAGGGTCTGATGCTACAAAATACCATCTAGCAGCTTTAGACTCGGTGGAGAGGGGTGTGAAGAGGATAATTTTTGACCCAGATTTGGTTAAGACCAATCTACAAAGCCTGCAGGGTAATTGCGTAACACACTATTAGTATCAATGGGTTTCAATTTGACAGTTCAACAACATTCATTACGTCATTTAAGTTGTTGTGCAGACATGTTTCCGAATATACGGAGCAATGGACTAGCAATAAGCTTCGAAATGATTCCAACTGACAGTAATAGTATGGTACATAATTAGGGTGCTGGAGTAGAGGCATAGCTAGCCTGTTGGTATTATATAGGACGCATTTCGGAGACTGTATGCAGAAATTATATGACTTAATTCCGCCATCACCGTTCCAGCATCGACGCGCGGCATCCCTTCATAGGAGCATCCGCCCTAACGTAATTGCACCATTACGAGCTGGACGAAGCGTTTCGCCTCGTCGTTTATACCGCGTACATCGAAGGACTGGAATAATTTGTCTGCAGCGGTCTTCTATTCCGATTATAATTAAAGTGTCTTCAAGGCTATAATGTAAAGGCTCATTAAGGCGCTTTACCATCAAGGATTGCATCACAACTTACCTACTATTAGGCGGGATCGTAAACAAGCGCATATACAATATGTAAAGAAAACCCTGTCCGATCCGTGAAGGTATTATTAGGTATCGATAACTGATTCTACTAATGCCCACAAAGACAGACAAAACTTAAAAAAAAATCCCCTAAAAAAATAAATATTATTTCGCAAAAAGAGGTAACTTAATACATGTGCGCTAAGCAACCCCTTCCGCGGGCGGCGGGGGGCAGGGCACGCGGCACCTGTGACTTGGTCGCGTCGCTATTCGCTTATAATAATACCGGTGTTGTCACTTTTTTTAAAAGTACCAAATTACAGGGAAATTGGAATTAATTCCCGGGAAAAAAGGATTATTTCAAAATTCATTACTATTGTTACTATGATGATTATGTAAAATTTTATATAATATTTGGTCATGTGTATACCTAACCTTTATTATCCTTTTCGGTCGGACAGAGTTTTCTTTACATATTGTATACGCAATCATTGTCATCATCATCTCAGCGTTAATCCTAGTCGCACCCGAAGCTGATCTAGCTGATAGCTTTGGAGTCTGGGGTCCGCTTTACCAATATATACTCCTCCTCCTCCTCAAGTCGTTCTCCTCATTACTGAGGGTCGTGATGTCCCTGTGGAATTATCCTCTTCCTCACAATAGTTCGCCATTTGTTACGATCCCTGGCCGCGAGTATAGCATCATGCAGGCCGGTGTCCAGAGAGGAACGAATTTGGTCAGTTCACCTTATTGGACTGCGACCTCTGGAACGTCGTCCCCCGACACCACCTTCCCAGTAACCATCAGATGTTCGAGGTTGTCTCTATCCTTTCTGGCAATATGGCCAAAATACTCCAAAATACTTCGAAGGCAGATAGAGGAGAGTCTTATTGTGACACCCAGCTATCGAAGGATTGATGCATTTGTACGGAATGCTGTCCAAGGAATCTGAAGCATCTTCCTCCAGCACCACATCTCGAAAGCGTCAATGCGGTCTCGATCGGCTTTCTTGATT
This sequence comes from Sesamia nonagrioides, assembly GCA_017933935.1. NCBI lineage: Eukaryota > Metazoa > Arthropoda > Insecta > Lepidoptera > Noctuidae > Sesamia > Sesamia nonagrioides. The sequence goes on along the minus strand of JADWQK010002452.1, from coordinate 716,131 downwards.
GTCCACGTTTCCGAACCATAGCTATAGATGGAGAAGATGAGAGATCTGGGCCTGTAGCCAATGTAACATCGCTTTGTAGCGAAGCGAAATCGAGTACCAAACCAACCAATGGCGGGAACGACTGACCACGTTATTTATCGCGTCGCGTGGTCAATCATTTTCGTTATTGGTTGGTTTGGTATTCGATATCGCTTCGCTACGAAGCGATGTTACATTGGCTACAGACTCTGACGATCCAACGACCAATATATACTATATATTTAAAAAAATATATTTGTATATCTGATGCTATTCGCTACGGAAGTCAACTTTCAGCGAACGGCTCACACTTTTCCATTTATTTTTACTCCAACTGGATGTTGGATGGTGATATTTGAGAACGTTGGCAGCCTGATTGATCGTAGACATTTTGAAATAAAATATTCTTAGATAATATATGTACCGTTTTATGAATGAAAACTATCAACGATAGTTTTTATTTAGATAGTTTTTAACTATGCCTAGAAATCTGAGAAATTGGGTCACTTGCGTTATAACTGGTAATTGGGATTATTTTTTGTGTAATGCTTAGTTTTTAGTTCTGAGAAATACATTTTCCTTGAAAAGTTCTGGACTGAGTAATTGGATGTTTCATTAAAAAGATGTCAGTATATAATTTGTTACTTATTCAACACTAAAGTGTACTTATACACTTGTATATACTATTATTTTAAGTTTATTTGCTGTTTAAAATATGTAGGTAACATCTTAGGTAACATCATTAACACCACCGTACATCGAGGGACTGGAACAATTTGCCAGCGGCGGTGTTTCCGTCGGACTACAATTTGAGTGTCTTCAAGGCTAGGGTGAATAGGCTCTTAATAAACTAGTGCGCTTTACCATCAACGATTCCTTCACCGCTTACCATCAGGCAGGATTGCGGTCAAGCGCTAGTTTATAATACATATAAAAAAAAATCTAAACATCTTGGTAAACATCATGACTTTAAGTCTGAAATCGCCAACACGCATTGAGCAAGCTTGGTGATTATGCTCAATCCTTCTCTGTATGAGAGGAGGCCCAGTGGGAAGATAAAAAATAAAGTTCATAGTTTTCATTCTTCGTCTACAAGTGATTCCTTCTTTCTATTCTCTTCTTTCAAATACATATATTTTATCCGATTTAATTTTTTTTCTCTCATCCTTATTAACTAAACAATCATTTCCCACGACTGGTAATTCTAATACTTCTTCTGCTTCAAAGCGAAAGGAACTTCCTGAACACAGCTATCTATAAATAGCCAGAATTTTCTTCACCCATTAAGTCACCGTTCCACCGCCGACGAGGGGACGCCTTTAAAGCTGTCGCCGATTTTCTCGCTCACGAATATGATCTGCCCAGCCTTTCCCAACTATATTAGGGTAGGCACGGATGCAAATGGTTAATACGATACCTCTTGGTAATCATCATCATCTCAGCGTTAATCCCAGTCGCATCCGAAGCTATTTCAGCTTAGGAGTCTGGGGTCCGCTTTACCAGTCTAACTGCTGATTTTGACTAAACTTCGATATTCCGTGAAGCGACTGCCGTCTGACCTCCACAACCCGCAGGCGATATCAGTTGGACCAATTGTTGGACTTTTGAGGGCTCCAACGACCCGTAACGACTGCCATTAGATATTCGTATGGTAACCGGGATCAACGGCTTAACGTGCTTTCCGAGGCACGACCAATGCAAATATTCATATTCATGCATACAAATATTTGCACTGCGCGGGGATCGAACCCGCGCCTTCTTACGCAGCGGCCGCGTTCGCTACCGCTACGCCACGGAGGCTGTCGGCTGGTCCATACGATACCCCTTGGTAATACTGGTTGTCAAACTTTTGGGCTGCTGACTATCTATAAACACTGTCATGAAAGTCGGCACCAATGACTTAATGTTTTTCGATGAATGGCGGAGTCTTGGTAGTTGACGATGATAATTCCACAGAGCAACCATGGTTGTTGTCTTGGTGGCCTAGTGGTTAAAACATCAGCCTCTCAAGTATGAGTGTTCGAAGTACTCTCTAAGTATATCTTGGACACTAATGACTGATTATAAGGTGAAGGAAAACATCTTGAGGAAATTGAGTAAGCGTGGTAATTACGCTCAATCCTGTATGAGAGAAGACCTGTGCCCAGCAGTGGGACGATAAAAAGGTTGATGATGAAGATGATGATGAACCGTGGCGAGTATAGCTTGTTTATATTTTATGGGTGTTATTTCTTAACCGAAAAATTCCCCCATATAAAAGTTCTTATCTTCATCAATAATTGTTCGCTGACTGTTCACAACGAGTACTCCGTACGTGTATGTCGTAGTGACATGAGCTACCAAAGAAAGTACTCACTCAGCCAGGCTCGCTTGGAGGTCAGAACTCTGGCCGAGCCACATTTTTTGGGAATAGCATCTCCCTGTTTCTTAGTAGCTCAACCAGATGATCCAGCAGAAAACCAAAGTTGCCGACATAGCTCACAGAATTAACAAACTGGAGTGGCAATAGGCCGACCATATTAGCCGTAGGGGGTCATCCATAAAGTACGTCACACATAAAGGGGGGAGGGGGTGTCGACAAAGTGTGACATGGTGTGACAAGGGGTGGGTGGGGTAGTAAGTTTCGTGACATCACATTTCAAAATCTAATATACCTAGAGGTAGTAATCGCGTAATTTGAAATATTAATTATAAACTAAAAAATATATCCAACTCTATCTTTGGGACAATACGGTTTAAATTGTTTTGTTTATGATGTTTTAATTTAATAATTTTTCGATGTGAAATTGCAAAACATGTGACGTCACACTAGGGAGGGGGGGTTTCAGAAATGTGAACACCTGTGACAAGGACGGGGGAGGGCTCAAAAAATTATGCAATTCGTGTGACGTACTTTATGGATGGCCCCTAGACGCGATGAGTTGGGGAATAAGTTTTCTTGAGTAGAAAGTGTCGAGATCGCCAATGGGTTACACTAAAGTGGAATGCCTTCAAGCAAGGTGAAGCATCGTAGGATGGCTGGTAGCAGCCTGGGCTTCAACAACTTGAAAACTAAGCGACTATGCGCTACCTTTGTGGGGTAAGGTTTAAGGTCGCGGGAAGCCGATGAATGCGGGCAGCACAACACCGGTCATTGTAGAAAGTCTTGGGGGAGGCCTTTTCCAGCGGTGGACCTCCATAAGCTGAATAAGAAGAAGAAGTAGGGTAAGGACTCCTGCTTAGGGCTTCGCAGGAGAAGGACTCGCGGGGCGATACACACAATTAATTCACTTAAAAGGATCGTTTTTACATGCTTTTTATTAGCTTCACTTGTATGTTTGCGAGCGGCTCATTACTGTAAAATGTCCCACCGTTTTCAATACGTTCGCTTATTCGTTTTTTTAAAAAGAATATTGAACTAAAAAGTTGAAAATAGACATACTTAGTTCAAAAAACTAAAAAATCATGTTTTTAAAAAATATCAAACTATGTTCAGTGTTTTCACCGAACACCTTAGCTAGCAATATCGGCGTAACGCGTTGACCTACAATTATTAATTAAGTTATTAGATACTATATTCAGTGCATTTTTGGTCTCCGCGGTAGCCATGTGCATTCGAACATTTTCCTAACAATTTTAACTATAAGAACAGTTTGTGAGTTGGTCAATAAATAGTGTTCAACATAAACATTTGTTTCTCCTCAAAAACACCGACACCTCGCTACGTACCCCGACAAACTAAAAAGCTAAAAATATTTTTTTTAAAAAAGCGTGAGGCGCTTAATATATAAAAATTATGGCACAAAGCGCCTCATGTTTTTTTTTTTAAATATTTTTAACTTTTTAGTTTGATATTTCTTAAAAACATGTTTTGTTAGTTTTTTAAACTATATTTTCTTACCTACGGACGCGGCTGTGGTCGTCATATGCATGGGATTTTGTTCTCAAAATGGTAGAAATAGGTTTTTGAAGTAAGATATTCTCATAACACCGTCACGCACTAGCTGCTCGCCAACTCGTTCATAGTTGCTCATAGTTGCTAGCCCGACTTGCTTCTCGTCGATCGCTGGCAGTATGATAAGTACCTAAAAACGTGACGATTTTTTTATCTCCTTGCCTCGGTTTCACATAATTAACGCCTGTATGTATTATCTTACGCAATGTCTTCACATACGTCATTTACAGGCCTAATCATGACGCTTGACAGGCCATTACCCCCTTCTTGTGATTTGGCGAAGGAGGTTAACATCCTAGGTGTTCTTCAAGGCTCTTCTATGTTTGTTCTATCTTTAGATCTATCATGTGCGAGCAGGTTATGGGTGTCAGAAAAGGGTAGTGACCGCAGATATTTGGAATAGGGCTTTTTTGGCGTTCGATGACACTACACTCGGGTTCAGCACTCTAAGTAGTTATTAATAATAATAACCTTTAGACCGCTGGGAAGATGATCTGAAAAGCTCAACGGGCACAAACTGGTACACCATAGCACAAGACCGACAAAATTGGGCATCTTTGGAGGAGGCTTTTACCCAAAACGGGGGTTCTTGTTGATTAAAAACACTAAGTACTAACATCATTGATAAAATATTAAACTAAGGTAGATAAGTCACTAGCGCACTGAAAATGAAGCGTACAAAAGAAGGTAAGTCCAGTATCTCGCTTTAGTCACTCTCGATACACACGTTCCATACGCGCGTGTGTACCATTTAAGCGCAAACGACACCCACTAGCCATCTTTTTCTTCTAAAAAAAAACACTCACACTCTACCAACGTGTGAAATGTACGCAGAATAAAAAATTTGCATGTGTGTGCTGCTGCTCCGAACGGCACATTTATTTCGGTTAGTTTGTTAGAACATATCATATCTGTTTAATATTATATCAATGACTAACATATTATAAACCTACATATATTACTAACATTACTTAGGATAGCTTACTATTACATAGATATATAAATTGTGTTTCCTGTAACATTATTACTAACTATTGTAAAACAAGAAATAAAAAAGGATTATTATTATTCTGCTGCGCACTCGTCCTCATTTTCCCTTTAGCACCAGTTTGGTCGATATGCAGTGAATAAGGCTTCGTTAAATCATTAAACTTATAAGAAATATTCCCATAAATACGAAACCATACAAACAATTGTTTGAAAGTGCGAATCGAAACCGCTGACCGCCAAAGTAACCTCAAAACACAACCTTTTTACAAACATTCCGAAATCAAAAAACTCAGTTCCAAGAAGTTTCACTCAAACGCAAAATACTCAATGACAGACCTCAAAAAACTTAAGAAAACCATTTTCGTAAGTGGTAGTTATAACAAAATGTATGTGTGATTGCAGCTTACCGGCCGGTCGGCAAATGAGGCCCATTCATTATTCGGATAGACAGCAATACTTTTATTTGCCACAACTAAGTGAGAAGGAATAGCATCCTGTGGAGGATGCGACAGCAAATTAAGTGTGCGATTAATTTGTCGCATCCCAGTAATTGATTTATTACCGGACTTAAGTTTATGGACGGTATATCTGGCTAATGGCAGTATATCTTTTCTAGAATAATCTATATTATGGTGTGGTTTGACCACACATGCTCAAAATTTAAACGTCAGTTAATTTTTAAATTTAGAAACGTGTTCAGGTTTAAATTCATAGAAATCTGGTGCTGTTCCGCAAACGATGGGACCCATTTCTAGGCCGAGCCCATTTAGATGGCTAACGAGTAACATCACGCTGAGTAAAAGATTAAATTTACTCCCTTAATGCAATACAAGGATTTTATTTAGACCAGCGATCGGTCTTCAAGGTAATTGCGTAACACACTATCAATAATGGGTTTCATTTTGACAGTTCAACAACATTCATTGCGTTATTTACGTTGTTGAGCAGACTTATTTTCGAACACAAGGGGAAATGGATTAGCAATATGCTTCGAAGTGATTCTGTGTTCTGAACTCATAGTGATAGTGTGTTACACAATTAGGGTGCCAGTTTAAACCACTTAAATAGTTATTAAATTAAATTATGAATATAATAACCGTTACAGAAATTCAGTTCTAAATTCAAAAGTGACAGCTTAGTTCGGTACTAAGATGTCACTTTCGTATTTAGAACTTTGCAATAAATCTAAATAGAGTGCGAAATACAAATACTGACTCATAGGTTAAGAGCTACAACTAAAGTTAGATTTCATTTTGTAATAAGATGTATAGGTATATTTAAATTTTTATAAATGCCAAGAATTTGGAATCTTTAAAAAATAAATATATTGTGAATTTTTACTTATAGGCCGCGACACAGGGAATCCTAGTGTCGAAACTAGTGCTATTTAAATATTGTAATGTTTTTCTGAACAATAAAGTTTTAATATTTTTTTCTTTTTTAGTTAACAAAATAGACGATGTTTAACAATTACTATGTGAATTAGGAAGACAGATGCCCACGCGCATGTTGCTTCTACAAAATAATTAAAAGCGCGTTCGTCTTTCAGGAAAATATCAACAAATAATAAAAAAGAAACACGTTTTGACCGCTCGCCTAGTGTGTCAAGAATGCATTCTCAAAAGTGACAAAACCACTGCTAATATTTTTAGACTACGTTTCTTTAGAAGTTGGTTATTCTATAATATTTAGGTTAAACGACTATTCTCAAATATATTCAACATTGCTCGAGAGGCTCGTGGTTTTTTCTTTTATAAATCATAAACGAGTGCTTGACCGCGATCACGCCTGATGGTAAACAATGATGCAATCGTTGATGGTAAAGCGCGCTAGTTTATTAAGAGCCTATTCACTCTAGCCTTGAAGACTCTTAAATTTTATTCCGCTGAAAAAAATGTTCCAGTCTCTAAAGAGTAGGTGAAGGAAGTAAAAGAGGAGGTGAAACGCTACGTTCGGATCATGGTGGTGTTAACAACCTAAGGGTGGAAACTCGCCGTACGACGGGTTGTCCGATGATAGAACGGAGATGGGGGAATTAAATCATGCAATTCCTTCGCACACTTTCCAAAATGTATCCTATAGAACACCTAAAACAAAGAGAGAAGACTGGAGGCTGGCTACTCTACGCCTGTGCTCTCCAGGCTTCAGAGACCGTTTTAGTTTAGTTTGCGAACAAGGAAATCCGGGCCATTGGCAACGTGTAGTTGTACGGACGTAGAGCGGTGACACGTTTGTTATAACTTATGATTCGAATTTAAGAAACATATGAAACCGAAAATTCTGTCTCCATTCTTAGAGTACTTTATTTTGAGTTGAAACCCTTCCAATCGATCGTAATTAACCAATTAATGCTCGAAGTATACACCTACTTCGAGTATTATCTGGATGCAGATGACATGATAATTGGTATTATGTAGTCATAACTGTTATTTCAAAAAGGAATTGTCGTAGTATTGTCATATTCCAAATTTGACATTTACACAAACTTCTACTAAGCTCTATTGATTGTGTTTTTTATGACACTTCCGGACAAGTTTTTAATCATTCCGACTTGGAATTTTTACTACTTACTACGGACTAAACTTGACAAATACAAAATAAAAAAAACACATTACATGGTTTATATTAAAAAAATAAAATAATAAGAAGATACACTTCAACAACAAAATTAATTTTAACAATTTAACTTTTATACATGTTCTCTGCTGACCGTCCCCAGTTGTAATGTGTGGGAACACAGCGCAGGCGTCATCGCTAATTTAGTGCAAACATGCAGATGCGCGTGCGTCGTTTTGCTCGTTGTCCTGTTTGTTTCGGTGGTGCGTTTGTGCGACTACCCACAACCAAGTTATGCAACCATCCGGTGCAAGTGTGGCTTAATTGTCTGACTAATAACTTGTGGTTGCGCCTTGTTTGAGCCAGTTTTATTGATGGTTGTTTTAAGTTAGATGTTTGTTTAAGATGGTAGAGATAGAAGCAATTTGATGAAAGATTTCAAATAATTGAGTAACAAGATTTTTTTTAAATGTTTTGTATTGGTAGCTCGGCGGTAATAACCGCAATGTACGAGTTGTAAGGTCGTGGGTTCAATCCCAAACAGGTTCTTTTTTTAATTATTTTATCAGCACTGCTATCAAATAGGTGAAATAAAACAACGTGACGAAACCGGCATCATAGACATGTGACATCTTCCAACCCGCACTGAGCCTGCGTGATAGGTAACAGCTCAATCCCTCTCATAGAGGCGGAGGCCTGTGTGGAAATGAGATTTCTTAAGACTAAAACATAAACACTGACTGAAACGTGGTCGCTTACAATGGGCCTCATACGAAGGCTCAGAGTCACACAAAGGGCAATGGAAAGAGCTATGCTCGGAGTTTCTCTGCGTGATCGAATCAGAAATGAGATCCGCAGAAGAACTAAAGTCACCGACATATGTAGCTCTGCGAGTCGCTAAACTTAAATGGCAGTGGGCAGGGCACATTGCTCGTAGAACCAATGGCCGATGGGGCAGTAAGGTTCTGGAGTGGCGGCCACGTACTGGAAGACGCAGCGTAGGGAGACCCCCAAAAAGGTGGACCGATGACCTGGTCAAGGTCGCGGGAAGCCGATGGATGCGGGCAGCACAAGCCCGGTCGGCGTGGAAAGCCTTGGGGGAGGCCTTTGTCCAGCACTGGACAGCTATAGGCTGAAGAAGAAGAAACATAAACAGTATAAATACCAACAAAGTAATCAGCCTAAAATATCCTTCACATTGTAGACTGATCATTTTGTTAATCAGTGCCTATTTTTGTTTTAGAAATTATACTTTTCATTGTGTTCTAATTTTAATTTCTATTTATATTGTTTATGTTTTAGTCTTAAGTGGGCAAAATATCTATATTATTTGTTTATTAATTTTATTTTTCTGTTGTTATTCGACATTATATGCTAAAGAGAGAAAAACGTAAAACAACATAAACGTAAATCAATCATTTGATTCCTTTATATTTCAAATCTATCACACATAATAGTTTCTTAAATTTTTAGCAAAGTTATGACAGTATTCAAAGTTAAATTGTACCAAAAACATGAGTTTCCTCCTCAACCATCATGTAAATCTCCAAAATCACAAGGCAAACACAAACACATCAAACTTTAACTTAACAATCTCTCGGAAGACTCAAGTTGTTCAAGTATCACTTTACTTGGCCCCAACTTAGGCTAGACAGTACAAATAACTTATTTAGCTGCTCGAAGCTGCACAAAGCTGCCGCTCTTCCATTCAGTTAGTTTCACTATTACGTTAGTTTGTCAATTAAAATTTGTACTGTTGTTCATTCAGACTGTTTGTCTGGGTTGGATGGTCAAAGAAAAATGATTTACCATGAGGTTTCGTCTTGTTAAAGCATAAACGTTAACGATATGTGGAGAGGTTATTCTACTCGTCATATTAGACAACTTTCGATATGAAAGTCATAACCCATCTGCTTGAGAGTTTGTTAAGCGATTTCGTCTTCCTAGCGAAAGCACTAGGAAATGGTGAAGGACGGGCGTTTTTGGGAACTATCCTATGTAATTTTGACGTTTATAAAATGCTCATTTTCGGCCTAATTTGGATAAATTATCATCATCATCATCTCAGCGTTTATCCCGGTTGCATCCGCGGCTTTCGCGTTGGAGCCCGGGGTCCGCATTCCTGCACATTCTTCTCCATTTCGCACGATCTTTAGCATCCTGTGGTAAGAGCTTGTTGGCACGCATGTCATCTCAAACAACGTCAAACCAGCACTTCTTTGGTCTACCCCGCTTGTTCCAGCCCGGCGAAGGCGCAATTTGGATAAATTATGACTTTTGTTTTTGATTTAGAACCAACAGAACAAAAAATCATAGGTAGATAATGCCGTGACCATTAGATTTCTTTTTTTTTATAAAACGTTTAAAGTTTTTTTTAGAATGTTTATCTTATGCAAACTATTACGCATAAAAATCTTCAAACTTTTCCAAAATCCTCTAGCTTGTTCACGATAAGTCAGATTTATGAAATAAAATAATGCCTAAATGTCGAGTAAGCCAGCCTTTTTATTCTCACCAGTTACTTACAACTATTAGTCTGTCAACTTTTAAAATTGGAATATGTTAAAAAAAAATCATAGGCACTGGCTCTATGATCATGTACTGAATTCATAGTTATCATTTGTTTATTCTTGCCCTGAGTATATGATATGAATTTTGCAAGCTCAAGATGGTTCATTATAATCATTAACTTTATTTTACTTTGTTGTTATTGTTTTTGCAGAAACTGAATAAAATGTGTGCTATATGATAAAATATGTAAAGAAAATTACAACACTAGTATATTTCTATCGCTAAAAAGAGGCTACACGCCACACTTACCATAGACAAGGAGACGACTGACAGTTGATATTTCATTCAATGAAGTGCGATGCTTTTCCGTAAGTAACAAACACCAAAAATAAAGTTTAAAACGTTTCTTTTTACAAGGAAACGCAATAGTCTTTATTTTATTATTATTGAAGTGAAACACCATTATAAATATATTAGGAAGCACCGTGTGGATATAATTATATTAATAGAAGTTTCAGTATAGTTATAGTAATAACTACTAAATACAGCATTACCTACTGTTAGATAAGTAGCTTCCTAGTGCTTTCACTGGGAAGAACGCTCGTTTTTGAAGACTGCCTTATATTATTTTAACGTTCGATAACTGCTTATTCTAAGCCTGATTTGAATGAATGACGTTTAATTTTGATTAGCATATTGAAAGCACTAGGAAGTGTCAATGGGTGGGCGTTTTGGGGGACTGTCTTATGTAATATTGGCGTTCAATAGTGCTGATACTCAGCCTAATTTGAATAAATGACTTTTGATTTCGTTTTTTTTTTATTATTTCATATAAATAAAAATGTTCAAAATTTGTTTGATATTTTTAGAAAGTTTTTTAACTTTCTAGTATCTCTCGATAATTTATATAAGGTGTCTTTATCTCCTACACTACTTACTGAACTAATAGATAGAAGATACTTCAAAAAATCATCATCATCATCTCAGCGTTTATCCCGGTTGCATCCGCGGCTTTCGCGTTGGAGCCCGGGGTCCGCTTTCCTGCACATTCTTCTCCATTTCGCACGCTCTTTAGCATCCTGTGGTAAGAGCTTGTTGGCACGCATGTCATCTCTTACAACGTCAAACCAGCACTTCTTTGGTCTACCCCGCTTGTTCCGGCCCGGCGGAGGCGCCATGGCAAGACATTTGTTACCTACGTAACCTGCCGGTTTGCGTAAGACGTGGCCGTACCAGCGTAGGCGACCCTCCTGCAGTTTGTCTGCAATGTCACGGACACGAAGGCTGCCCCGGATGCGGGAGTTCCTGATGCGGTCTTTCCGCGTAACTCCACACATCCACCGCAGCATATTCATCTCCGTAACACGCAGCTCCTGCTTGTGTCGCTCAAGCACTGGCCACGCCTCACTGCCATACAGGAGAACAGGTCTAATGATGGTTTTATAGACCTGCCCCTTAAGCTTAACCGGCATTTTGGGGTCACAAATGACACCTGTCACCTCACGCCATTTCGCCCAAACTGCGGAAATACGTGCCTTGACGTCGCAATCAATGTCGCCGGACGCGTGAAGCACAGACCCCAAGTATTTAAACTGGTCCGTGCACTCGACCATGTCTCCGCCTATGCGCACAGACATGGGGTCTGTCGTGTTGCTGGCCAAGTACACGGTCTTCGCCACGTTGAGTTTCAGACCTCCGTTCTCAAGCGAGTCCTTCCACGCATTCACACGCCGCACCAACCGTTCCCTGTTCGCGTCCGCCAGCGCGATATCGTCAGCATACATGAGTAGCCAGGGAGGCTGCTCATGTGAGTCCTTGATGCTGTCCGACAAGACGTCTAATATAACGCTGAACAAAAACGGACTAAGGACGGATCCCTGGTGGACTCCGACGGTGATGGGGAAGGGTTTAGTGTCGCCAACAGCGGTCCTAACAACGGAATCGGAATTGAGGTACATGTCTCGAATTATGTCAACATAGGCTTCCCCCCCCCCTCCCCCCCCCACCCCTTTAGACCTCAGTGCCCACCAGATCACCCCGCGAGGGACACAGTCGAAGGCCTTCTGCATATCTAGAAAGAGCATATGCAGAGGCGTGTTCCTCGATCTGTATTTCTCCATGGTGATCCTTAGTGCGAAGATAGGGTCCATGGTTCCGTACCCTGGCCGAAACCCATATTGACACCCCGAGACAGCACACTCCTGCCGGATTCGGGAGTCTATGATCCTCTCAAAGATCTTCATGGTGTGGGACATGACCTTGATACCGCGATAGTTGCCACACTCCTGAACCGAGCCCTTGCCTTTAAAGACTGGAGTAATGATGCTCAGCCTCCATTGGCTCGGGATTTTGCCGGTCAGGAGCACGCGATTTAAAAAGTTATTTAACATGCCCACACCGCGAGGACCCATCGCCTTCCAGGCCTCAATGGGGACTCCATCAGCTCCGACAGCTTTCCGATTCCCCATACGACGAAGAGCCGTTTGGACTTCCTCAGGCGTAATCATAGGCACTAGTCCAAGGTTCGGAGGGAGTTCTGGTGTCTGCACCTCTTGGTGCTGCTTGTTCAGCAGCTCGTGAAAGTACGAGCGCCATCTTTCCTTCACCGCGAGGTCCTCGCATAGCAGGTTGCCATTAGGGTCTTTTACACAACGGCACTTGGATATATCCTGTGCCGCTTTGACCCTGGAACGTGCCAACTTGTAAATGAGCTTTTGCCCCTCAGACGATTCCAACTTCTGGTAGAGAGGTTGCAAGTGGTCTCGTCTGGCTCTGGCTACAGCTCTTTTGGTGGCACGTTTGGCAACCTTGTATGCGTCGCGATCTTCAGGAGATCTGGTCGCTTGCCACGTTTTGAAGAGGGCTTTCTTCGCCTTAGTCTCCCTCTGGACTGTGTCGTCCCACCACCAGGTTTCCTAGTCACGTTTGCGGCCGCCCTTAGAGACGCCGAGTACCACCCGCGCCGCCCCCGTAATAGCTGCCTGGATCCTGTCCCAGTGGTCTTGCACAGGTTCTCCGTCGGTACCGTCGCACTTGTCGCCAATAACCGACGCAAAATCCTGGGACCTATTTTCATCAAGCAGCCACCACCGGATCTGGCGCCGACAGTCCTCTACACGTCTACGTTGGGCCTTTACGCAGAGGTCCATGACAAGGAGACGGTGTTGTGCAGTGAGACTCTCACCGGATATGACTTTGCAGTTGGCTACTTTGCCGATGTGGTGCCTCCTAGTTAGTAGAAAATCGATCTGGGTAGCGCTTCGCCCGTTCCGGTAGGTGACAAGGTGCTCCGGCTTCTTTTTGAAGTAGGTATTCACGATTGCAAGGTCCGCGGCCGCACACATTCGGAGAATGCTGTCTCCTTCCGCGTTGCGGCTACCGTACCCAAAGCCACCGTGAACACGCTCAAACTCGCCACACCTCTCACCCACATGGCCGTTCAAATCACCACCCAGAACGATTCCCTGGGATAACGGAATCCCGCGAAGCAATCCTTCGAGCTGGGTCCAGAACAACGTCCTTTCGGCTTCACCGCACCCGGCCTGTGGAGCGTAGGCACTTATCAAGTGAGTTATAACCCCATTGACAAGCACCCGCACCGACATTAGCCGGTCGCTGATGCGATTCACCTCCAAGACGTCATCCTGGAGCTCGTCAGACAACACCACAGCGACCCCATTTCTCCCACTAGGTGCACCCGTGTAGATCAGCTTGTAGCCATTCCCAATAAGCCGGGATCTGCTGCCTTTCCACCGAGTCTCCTGCAGGAACGCCACGGCCACCCTCCGCCTGTGGAGAGTTTCGGCCAGCTCTCTCGCGCGTCCAGTTAGCGTGCCAACGTTCCACGACGCGAATCGGATTTTCATAGTTTCGGCTCGCTTCTTCAGCCGTGTCCGCCTCTGACACGGTAGCCCTAGCCCACAGGTCACAGGAGTCGGGCGAGGCTCCTGCGCGCCGTTTTGCGGCGGCGCCCTAGCTGTGACATGCGCATTCCTATGTAACCTCTCCATGATTGAATGGCTTGTTTAGCTTTTACGAGTGCGACTGCCGTCTGACCACCCAACCCCGAGGGGAAAGCCGGCGTCAGAGCCCCGTTCGTGAGTCAGCAGGTGCACCGTCTGGCAGGTGGGGTTAACTTGGGTCCCAGAGATGGAGGTGGGACCCCAAAGCACCCATACTTCGAAAAATATTAGGCACAATTTCGAAGTGTCCATTTTCATGGAGATTTAAAAAAAAAAACAATCCAGTTAACGATTTTCAAAGCAAAAAATCGTTCAAGTTTTGAAACTGGAACCAACTTAAAATCTCCGCCATCAAATGTTCCATATTTAAAAGGGTTCGATCTTCAAAGGTATATACTATAATAGTAAATCAAATTTTGTACTCTCGCCTTTCCTCAGGGATCAGTGCCACGGTCTTACCTCACGCATTGCGTGTGAGTTGTCCTTTACAGCGTTTACTACTTGCTGTAAATAAGGATGTGAAAAAATTATTGACGACTGAGCAGTAAGTATCGATAATTCCCGGCTCGGGGAAAGTGTCATTAGGGTTTCCAATAGGAATTTCTTGATAACAGGAGTTTTGAAATTGATGAAAAACCCCTATGCCTTTGGATCTTTCCTATCGTGAGAGTGAAGGCAGAGGGACTACACCTGTGTCTACAGTTACACTTTTGCTCTACAATACTGTATTATCTCCCTCGCTGAAGGCCTACCCCGTTGAAATTGACCGCTATGACTTATACTAATGGACATGCCGTACGCGCGTATAATCTGCATTAATTTTTTTGGTTTGAAAAGAGTGAGAGAGATGGCCTATGCTTTCGGCCTAGCACTATCTCTTTTCTCCTAGATGATTGATCATATTGAGAGAGATAAAGATAGACCGAAACTTCGTTTCCTCTCTTTCTTTCGGAGTGCCACAGCTCTCATCTCTAAGGCCTGTCCATTAGTATATGTCATAGCGGTCAATTTCAACGGGGTAGGCCTTCAGCGCGGGAGATAATACAGTATATAATAATACAGTGGCTATGACCGTCCGCTAGTCGAATATCGATATTTCACGTTACAATGATATTTGTACTTGATTGAACGATAATGAAAATTTTCTCCATTAGCTACAACATCAGTCTATAAAAATATTCTTCAAGTTCTGAATAGTGTCGATTGGACAAGATACACGGATGGAAGTAAGATTAAATACCTAAGTGAGTGTTTGAGGTTATCCAAGATTGTATTCTAATATACGTGGTGCGTGTGCACAACACTATTGAGAGTAATATCGACGCTTTTGATTCGATTACCACCACTAGCTATAAAACCCTGTGACATTATTCCCTAGTACGTACATTTAAGGGGTGTTTAACACGAGATGATGGTACATAATGCTTGGATATTAGTCCATTTGAATCAAACTGGTCGGCGCACGCGACTGTTGGCGTTTTATGAGCGCAATAGTAATGAAAACTGCAGTGAAGAATGTGGGTATGAAATATATATATTAGGTCCACAACCAAAACCAAAGCAAAAGAAAAAAACAAAAGAAATACGGATTTCGAGACACTAATTGATGAGTAAATAGCTGTATAAATTTGAATTTGGAATTCTAAACCAAAGAGGAGATCTTGAGATCAAAGTGACCAGTATGACAAAACGCCAATTTCATATTTATGGACCTAATATTAAATTAACACAATCTGTTCCTCAATCACTCTGCGCTTTTATGTATCTTATTGACGATTTCACCAGCGTTTTGCACAAAATTAATGTTAGAAGTAGATCTATAGACAGATACTGTTCCCAAACAGTAGCAGATCTATAATGTTGACTTACGCGAGAACGGGCTACAAGATTTTGGAAAATTTTCTTGCGAAATAGAGACTACACGACATTGACCGCCAAAAATCTTTATTTTCTGATGACTCTAAATCAAAAGTAATTAGCTGTTAATTAAAAATAATTAGTAGTATTAATAATTAGTAACTACTAATTATTAATAATACTAATTATTGGCGAGCAGCCCCTGCCAGCCAGCCCCTGTAGCCAATGTAACATCTACTAACTAGTAGATGTTACATTGGCTACAGGGGCTGGACTTTGAAGTCTGAAATCGCATTGAGCAAGCGTGGTGATTACGCTCTATCCCTCTCTATATGAGAGGGACCCAGCAGTGGGACAGTTAAAAGGTTGATGATGACGATGAGTAGTATTCAAATTAGGCTGAGAATCAGCGCTTTTCGTATGTAAAAATAACATCAGACAGTACCTTGAAACGCCCGCTCTTCGTCACTTTGTAGTGCTCTATGCTGGAAATCGCCTAACTCTCCCCTTGCTATGAAAAGACCTCCCCAAAATCCTATTAGGCCCCCTTTTACCGCGACCCACCACCATTGATGGTGGTTGATTAGAGTTTTAGAATCCCAAAAATCTTAAACTGTGATTGCAGATAATTAACCACAAAACGTTCTTACACAAGTAAGTAATAGTAGTTTCTACGAACTCCTCGAACGGACGACAGCAGCAGCGCAATTGTGTAACAAATTATCAGTAGCAATGGGTTTCAGTTTGACGACAGCCTCCGTGGCGTAGCGGTAGCGGACGCGGCCGCTGCGCAAGGTGGCGCGGGTTCGATCCCCGCACAGTGCAAGTATTTGTATGCATGAATATGAATATTTGCACTGGTCTGGTCGTGCCTCGGAAAGCACATTAAGCCGTTGGTCCCGGTTGCCATACGAACATCTAGTGGCCGTCGTTACGGGTTGTTGGAGCCCTCAAAAGTCCAACAATTGGTCTAACTGCAATGCTTCGGTGTCGCCTTCGGGTTGTGGAGATCAGACGGCAGTCGCTTCACGGAAAATGTCGAAGTTTAGCCATATCAGCAGTTGGACTGATAAAAGCGGACCCCAGACTCCAAAGCTGAAAAGGCTTCGGATGAGACTGGGATTAACGCTGGGATGATGATGAAGGGGGTTTCAGTTTGACAGTTCAACAACATTCATTGCGGTGTTTACTTTGTTGGACAAACAATTTTTTCCAACTTATGTAGCAATGGAGTGATTCCAATTGATAGTGACAGAGCGTTACACAATTAGTGTGCAAGTCAAGTTACCCGAAACGGTCAAATATTCCCAATCAACATTGAGCCATAATCATCATCATCATCAGCCCCTACTCGTCCACTGCTGGACATAGGCCTCCTTCATGACACGCCAACAAGCTCGATCCTGAGCAGTTCTCCGCCAGCCACTACCAGCCACCTTTTTGATGTCGTCGCTCCATCTCGCCCAAGGGCGTGCCACGCTACATTTTCCGAGACGCGGTCTCCAATCGAGGACTCGTTTACCCTAACGGTGGTCGGTCCTGCGGCATATGTGACCAGCCCATTGCTACTTCAGCTTGCTAATCCTCTCAGCTATGTCGGTGACTCGGGTCCTCTGTCGGATCACCTCATTTCTGATGCGGTCCTTCAGAGAGACGCCCAACATAGCCCGCTCCATAGCTCGCTGAGCGACTTTAAACTTGTGGACTAGTCTGACCGTTAGTGTCTTCGTCTCGGCTCCGTAAGTCATGACGGCCTAATGCTTTAGGGATAAAAACAAAAATCTAATAATAAATGTACCTACAATCCGTCTTTTATCTGACATATTTTGCGCACGAATCAGACAGCTGAACTATTACATAAATTAAATATTTATTTACAGTTATAATTACTTTGTTGATATGGGTTATCACTTATCACCAGTTTTTTGGAGGTCATGATTCAGGAAATGGTAGACTTATCATTAAAAATTACGCCTTATTTATTATTTGACACGTCGGCTATTTTCTTTTAAATTAGACATTAAGGGGAAATTTATTACGTGCTTGACACGCTCAGGTTGTAATGGGTTCTTTACGAAGTTCCTTGGTGATATTTTAACGGCTAATCATAGGTTATTTACTTAGCTAATAGCCGTTATAAATCGAAGTAATAGCCATTTGAGGAAACTTATTAGCCTGGGAACAAGCCCACTCCAGAGGAAAGACTAACTTTAGAGATGTGAAGAGATACTTTTGCCCAGCGGTCATCCTGCATGCGGCTGATGTGCCAAGTTCTATTTGAGCCTAGCAGCCTTCTTACCTACGTCTATTAGGTAAGCTAAATTAAGCGTCCATAAGACTCGTAGAAAAGTCGTGTGTATAGATCCGAAGACCTACACATACAGCTTCTAAGGTCAAGCGACACATATATTTTTTTTTTATTAATTATATATTAGTGCTTGATTGCAATCCCGCCTGATGGTAAGCAGTGACGCAATCGTTGATGGTAAAGCGCACTAGTTTTTAAGCCTATTCACTTAAAAAACTTAGGAATAGGAAGGATGACGGCAGTTGAGCGAGGTGATGCAATGTTAAACCCAAGACCAACACGACCAAACGATGCTGCGCTAGAGGGAGATTGATCTGGAGACTCTCCACGACCAAACTCCCGACACAACAACATTTGGCGTATCGTACCCGGCTCACGTATATCGTACGGCTTTACCAGACACCATGCTGGAACACGACGAATCGCTTGGCGGCAAGACTTGTCTGGCGGGTGGTAACTTCTGCCGGCAGCCGATGTTATGGCCTACCACCGAGAAACGACCTAATGTTACAAAGGTCTACAATTGTCTTACAGTGCAATATAACCACCACGTTCGCAGTTACCTTATTATCACACACATCACTAATCCTCAATTAGTTTATTTATTTTACCACTACTTCTTACATAAATAAAGAGATACCACCCACTAAATAAAAACATACCTTATTGTTTTGTACTAAAGTTGTTATTACAATAGGCAGTGGTTACATCAAGTCTTTCTTATCATGAAATGTGATTAACCCACTTAGCTATTATGTAGGATAATGTTTGACAAATATTTGTGAAGTTATCACTCAAAACTAAAAATCTGTGTCGAGCTTTTCTGGAATGTAAACTTTCATAGTTTCTATTATGAAATCATTGAGTAACAGTTTGAGTAAATATTTTGGGGGTTTTAAAGATAATTCATGAATAAGTCAAGAACTCAACTGAGACGCAACAGACAAACTGACAAAGTATAGGAAAAAATGTGCATATTTGCCAATAAGAAGAATTTACAGGACAATAAAAAAGACTATACTGGTCAGTATCATTATAGCCTTTTTCTTGGACTGCACAAGACTTAAGTTGTTAATAAACTATATGAATATATGATTAACAAATATATAGTTTATATAATAAACTATATATTTATTAATAAGTTGTGCACACAGCTGCACAGCCTTGTGAGCCAGTACTTGTTTACATGTATAGCCAAAAAATCACGAATGAACTGTACTTACGGCAAAAGAGAATTTTTAAGCAATACGGTAGATAATACTTATGTGTTAAGCAGCGTAACTTGGCAATAAATTTCATTTTGACAGTTCAACAACATTCATTACGTTATTTACGTTGTTGAGCAGACACATTTTTAGAACATATGGAGTAATGAACTAGCAATATGCTTCGAAATTATGAAGGAAAAATAAACAAAATAATTTAAGACAAAAATATTAAAGTAGAATGTACTATGTGCGTGAGTGTGCTTGTGTGTATATGTGTGTGTGTGTGAGTGTGGGGGTGTGTTTGTATGTAGACGTGTGTGTGCCCGTGCCCTTGGTATGTACATATATAATCTTTGTATAGGTATACACAAATGTACAATAACAAACTAAAGAAAAAAAACAGTAGCTCATTGGGCATCAGCAGAACTAACAATCTGTCAGCCCTCTGGTCACGTGAATGATAAACCAGTAATATATCTTTTTTATATAAATAAAAACACAAAATTATCGAGCCTATATGACTGATATCTTCGGAGCGATGTTGAAGTTCTTCCTTCATTTAGCGAGGCCAGTGATACCGTATCTAATACGATACGTCAGCTTACAGCGAAGGTCCTATTAATCCCGTAGTCAATCGAAGATTTGTGTCATAGTCCACATCAGGGATGTTACGGAGCTTCGACTCCGACTCCGTTAAGTCGGAACTTCCGATTATAATCATACCTTCGGTTCCGATACTTTTAAATCGGAGGTCCTAATCGGAGGTTGAAGTATAACATAGCGGCGGCGGCACTCATTTGATATTTTTCCTTTTTTTCTCCTTCGTTTCAAAGCTTTTGTTCATTTAATGCAATGTAATATGCTACTTTGGGATTTAATTAACTGCATTTAATTTCTTGTTCATTTGCCCATGCCAATTTTCTTCATTTTTGGTGTTTAATTTTAAGCATAATAAAAAAATTTAATGTGAAAAATTCACTGAATAATGTTTTTGTATTTAAAAATAAATAATCTCTCCCCTACCACCACTTCTAAAGTTCTGACCCTGCCTCCGCCTTTGGTTGCGAGTCCGATAAATCAAATTTAAAAACTCCGCTCCGGTTTCGGTTCCGATATAACTACCTCCGTTACATCCCTAGTCTACATGCATAACAGGTTAATTTCTGCCAATATTAAGGTCCGTATTCCAGAAGGAAACTCAAGTATTGATCTCTGCTTAAACATTACATAAAAGTAGTTTCAACCAATCAAATGGCTTGAAACGGGGCTTAAGTAGAGCTTGAGTTTTGAGTGACGTTCTGTAATACGGACCTAAGTCTCGATTGATTTATTTCGTGTCATTCAATACACTCTCTTTGCTTTTCCTTTTCTTTTTTTCTCTTTCTTTTGTGACAATACCATTTGATTCGTTTTGATTCTTAAATGTGCACCGCATGCAAACCGCGGTTCACATGTCAAAATATTGAGATAAAAACTATCCTATTGTATTTTTTTTTATGGGACAAAACCCGCCACGCTGTTCCCAACCCACTGTAACTCCTGAAAGCCAGAATCAACAGTGGAGACCGCCAGAAAAACGCCGAGCAATGAAGCTCGACGAGTCCCGGAGAAACGATTCAACTGTCTTGGGTCCCGCAACGAAATTAATCAGAAAAAGAATAGCGGAGGAGTAAGAAAAAGGATATTTTTTCCACTTCCCTCCATAACAAGCAGGAGACAGAACAGAACTAGGCCAATCGGCACAAAGGGACATTATTGCAACTGGGAGAAGCCCAGATTGCCAAGCACCACGGAATAAAATTTGATTAAGTTAATCGGTATCCTATTGTATAAATAGGATACCCATTAACTTAATCAGTACTTCCAGTACTTCTTAGGTAAAGTACTGGAAAGTCATTTTTTTATTATTTCTCTGGTTACTCTTCTCTTCTATGTCAGTGATTTTTCATGTTTTCAAACTGGGCTCTAATTTCTCGTTACGTCCGATCTTAGTATCAATCTGTCAAAAATACCTCATATTCTCATAAATTTTCCGCTTACTTTTCCAAGTAAATATTTACTTCAATATTCACTCAATCCCGTTTCATTTGTTTATTCCTAACTATCAATGGAGCTGAAATAGTTCCCTTGGTCTTGAACTATCAACACAACACAGTATTACCAATGAAATTACAAGTAAATGAAATATAGGTACAAGTAAAACAGGATAGCATTCTCTATAAATGTATGCATATGCGACATGCGCCTATCATCATCATAAATCATCATTTCAGCCGAAAGACGTCCACTTCTGGACATAAGTCTCCCCCAAGGATCTCTACGACGATCGATCCAGCGCCTCCCGCATCCAACGGTTTCCCGCGCCCTTCACCAGGTCGTCGGTCCACCTTGTCGGGGGCCTACCCACGCTGCGTCTTCCGGTACGTGGTCGCCACTTGAGAACCGGTCGGCCCCAATAACGTAAAGAAATATATTAGTGGAAGAATTACTTTAACTCTTACATTATAAATTTCAGTGAACCCACACTGATACCATCAATAAACATCTCCGTGTGCTTAAATACACTGAATTTAATTCAGATTTCATATCCAGCGAATACATGTATCATCATTAGTATACTGGCGCCATCTTTATTTTACAAACATTTGCGCTAACGTCATCAAATTCCTCTCAGTCATCTTTTGTAAGCTTGTCCTATTGAAAATAAGTGTATATTCGGAAAAGTACCAGTGTTGCCGATATAGCTTGATGAGGAAGCAAGCTGAAATGATAGTGGGTTGGTCATTTTATTTGAAGGACCGATGGTTGTGACACAGATAAGTTCTGGAGTGGAGACCTAGCTAAATGGACTGACTCCACACCGTGTTTAGCAGTTCCTTTTAAACACAACATGGACATCATTACATGGGCTTTGATGTAACACTGACATTAGAGAAACGTTGAACAAGTGTTTGAGCTTGTGGTAATCTAAACGGAGTTATTCTTGTAAAAATACATCATAAGATTAGTAGAAATAATCAAATGATGTATTAATACAAGATTATCGTGCGTATATTAGCCTTATCAGCTGCGCCGGCGCCGCAGAGCCGCGGGCGTTATCGTGATTTCCTAGATATGCGCACACGTGCCGGCAGTGATCGCTTATCAATGAGGTGTGTGTTAGAAGGTGCGTTAAAATGCAAGGGATTTTGATGTTATGAAAAGGGTCAGGTGTTTCTGTCTCCTTTTGTATGATTTATGTTAATCATCATCATCATCTCAGCGTTAATCCCAGTCGCATCCGAAGCTTTTTTCAGCTTTGGAGTCTGAGGTCCGCTTTACCAGTCTAACTTCTGATTTTGGCTAAATTTCGATATTTTCCGTGAAGCGACTGCCGTC
Organism: Sesamia nonagrioides; assembly: GCA_017933935.1. Classification (NCBI taxonomy): domain Eukaryota; kingdom Metazoa; phylum Arthropoda; class Insecta; order Lepidoptera; family Noctuidae; genus Sesamia; species Sesamia nonagrioides. Next base: position 693,409 of record JADWQK010002452.1, on the reverse strand, counting down.
TGACGTGGAGGTCAGACGGCAGTCGCTTCACGGTACACTTCAATGCTTCGATATCGCCTTCGGGTTGCATTGCAGTTAGACCAATTGTTGGACTTTTGGGGGCTCCAACAACCCGTAACGACTGCCATTAGATGTTCGTATGGCAACCGGGACCAACGGCTTAACAGGCTTTCCGATGCACGACCAGACCAGTGCAAATATTCATATACATGCATACAAATATTTGCACAGCGCGGGGATCGAAGCCGCGGCTCCTTACGCAGCGGCTCCGTGCACTACCGCTACACCACGGACACTGTCTGACTTATGTTATTACTAGCTTTCCGCCCGCGGCTTCGCCCGCGTGGAGTTCGGTTATATCGCGCTTTTTAGATTTCCCTCGGGAACATCAATTTTTTCCGGGATAAAAGGTAGCCTATGTTCTTTCTCAGGGTCTAAAGATTGTCTGTGCCAAATTTCATCAAAATCGGTTGAGAAGTTTAAGCGGGAAAGCGTAACAGACAGACAGACAGACAGAGTTACTTTCGCATTTATAATATTAGTATGGATACCATAATATCGCGCCTCGTTGCCCCCAAGGGTGCGGCAGATTACTTATTAATTTACCTCAGGAACCCTAAAAACTGTAATTTTTCTGATTTTATTTCATCTACTTAAAGATGTATGAAGGAAACAATTTTCAATGTGAAGAAAAACTTAGGGGAATATGTAAACTTACTTATTATAATTAGAATGCAATAATTAACTAATGTACATTAGTGTTTCAGTATCAAATTGGCTGCCAGCCAAGTTGTTCGGCGCAATCTGTAGGAACATGACAGAAAATCATGAATTACTGAGCGGCCAGCTTATGTTGGCATGTGAGGGAATATGGAGCTTATGGCAGTCTATACTAGATTTGACATATTTCTTGTCATCGAACGGTCAAGACTTTTTGGTCATTTGCAGGCATGATACATGGAAGAGCTGCTAAAAAGCCAACGATTCTCAAGATTGTCAACGTTTGAAGAAACTTACAATTTATTCTTTATCACAGATTCTTCTATGAAATATATAACATAATCAGCCATGTTCTCAATGTTCCCACTCCTGGGTCACAGGCCTCCTTCGGTGAAAGGCAGTGGGCCATAATCTACCACGCGGGCCCAGTACGGGTTGGTAGATGTAAAATGTACTCGAAGTTTTGTTTCTTTCAATTTGTTATGGTTACAAACAAAACAACAAAATCAGAATCGGTTCATCAGTTCTGGAACTACGATGCCACAAACAGACACATTAAACTTATAACACCCAGTCGATTTGCGTCAGAGTTAAAAATACAATGAACAAGTAACGTATTTCCATATACGTGCCTTATTCATTCATATATGAAAAACTGCATCAACGGTAAATAAACTGGCGCCAACACGATGAAGGAAAACTAACATAGAAATACCAACACACTTATCGCAATTCCACAAAACATTATCGAATCGTGAATCGATGAAACAGCAATTATATCGAGCATTCACTATCGTTCGTAGAATCGAAAGAATCGAAGGTAACAAACATCTTGTTGACGCGAGTCCGTTTTATCGTTCGCGGAAAACCGTCGGCGAACAGAATCCATCGCGAATGTTGGCAATCACTGCACTATGATGATGTCATTTCATCTTTTAAATTGTGGAAATTCTACATTTTAGTCGTAAATGAACGTTCTTTTTTCGAAAATGGTTATTAAATTAAAATTGAATTTGATTTATTTCAGATAAATAAATAGATATTACTGATAATTTAGCAATTATTACAGATTTATTTTGATCGGGCACATTGCACGTAGAACCGACGGCCGATAGGACAGTAAGGTACTGAAGTGGCGGCTACGTACCTACAGGAAGACGCCTACAGAAATCGTAATAACTGTTATTACGATTTCTGTGGGAGGCTCCCAACAAGGTGGACCGGTGACCTGGTGAAGGTCGCGCGGAGCCGATAGATGCGGGCAGCACAAGACCGGTCATTGTGGAAATTCTTGGAGGAGGCCTTTGTCCAGCAGTGGACCTTTATAAGCTAAAGTAGAAGAAGAAGAATATTTGATTAAATATATCTTCGTTAATCCATTACCCCATACTCCATATGTTATGTTTGAAAAATGTGTCAATGAATGTTTTAGAACTGGTAAAATGAAACCCACTGCTACTGATAGTACCTACCTATGTTCCACAATTACCCTGCTGGTGATGTTACCCGAAACTGTAATTTTTTCTCAATCAACAACCATCAACATTAATACTTTCCATTCATTTTACACACCTAGAAAATAAATTTACTTTATAAAACACTTATTTTTTATTAATTATAAACTAGTGCTCGACTGCAATCCCGCCTGATGGTAAGCAGTGATGCAATCGTTGGTAGTAAAGCGCGCAAGCTTCACTTAAAAATCTTAGTGAGTAGGAAGGAAGACGGCAGTTGAGCGAGGTGATGCAATTTTAACTTCAACCACACGACCAACGATGCTGCACCAGAGGGAAATTAATCTGGAGAACCTCCACGATGAAACTCCCACCACAATAACATTTGGTGCATCATACCCGGCACACATCGCAAGACAACTGCACAGACCCGTCCTCTGTACGGCTTCACCAAACATCGTGCCGGAACACGAATCGTTTGGCGGCAAGACTTTGTCTGGTGGGTGGTAACCTCTGCCGGCAGCCGCTGTTATGGCCTACCACCGAGAATAGCACTCTATGAATAGTAGTAGTAAAATCATCGTTTATATTCAAGTCCAGACATTAAAAATGTAAATGTTTACAATAACAATATGTGTTTGCTTTGTACATGATAATTAATTTACGTGATTTAAAAAAAAACAGTGCTTAAAATGTCATAATTATAGCATAATTACGCATATTGCTTAATGGCATAGCTTAGCAGAGCGAACAGCTCAGCAGTTGTCTGAGCAGATGTGTTGCGATGTGTGCCCGGTACGATGCGCCAAATGTTGTTGTGTCGGGAGTTTGGTCGTGGAGGGTCTCCAGATCAATCTCCCTCTGTAGCAGCATCGTTGGTCGTGTGTTTGAGGTTAACATTGCATCACCTCACTGAACTGCCGTCTTCCTTCCTATTCAACGCAGTTTTTTTTTTTTTGAGTGGGTAGGCTCTTAATAAACGCATCAGGAACTCTCGCATCCATGGCAGTCTTCATGTCCGTGACATAGCGGACAAACTGCAGGAGGGTCGCCTACGTCACGCCCACGTCTTACGAAAACCGGCATGTTACGTGGGTCACAAATGTCTTGCCATGGCGCCTCCGCCGGGTCGGAACAAGCGGGGTTTGGGAGACGAAAGAAGTGCTGGACAGAAGTGCTGACGTTGTAAGAGATGACATGCGTGCCAACAATCTCACACCACAGGATGCTAAAGATCGCGCGAAATGGAGGAAATTAAGTAAGAAAGCGGACCCCGGGCTCCAACGCGAAAGCCGCGGATACAACCGGGATAAACGCTGAGATAATGATGATGATAAGGCTCTTATCGTTTATCGCGCAATACCATCAACGATTGCATCACTGCTTACCATCAGGCGGGATTGCAGTCAAGAACTAGATTATATATATTTAAAAAAAAGCTGTCTCCGTTTATTCTGACTATACATCAATGTTATACTTAGGTCTGGTATAGGTACGTCTGATGTGTGATGGTCGTTTGGCAGCCGTCGTATCCGCATGCATGGGTCACGCCCGCCCTACAGACCAGCGTCTTCAGGGCGTTAAACCCGAAAGCTATTTATTATCACACTTCTTTTTTTTTAGACACTTGACGACCGTCATTTAGACTGACAATGTAACTATAAGTAGATCTACTTCAATTTTAACACACTCTCGCAACTATACTAACGCATATCAGTAGCGTTCAGTTTGACAGTTCAACAATATTCACTGCGTTACTTACATTGTTGATCAGATACATTTATCTAACATATGGAGCAATGGATTAGCAATATGCTTCAAAATTATTCCGCAGAGTAATTGCGTAACACAATATCAGGAGCAATGGGTTTCATTTTGACAGTTTATCAGCATGCACTGCATTGTTTACGTTGTTGAGTTGATACATTTGTCGAACACATGGAGCAATGAATTAGCAATATGCTTCAAAATTATTTAGATTGTCATACATAGTGTATGAGAGTTTTGGCGGGAAAGTTAAAGCAACTAGAATCAAGAAATTCTTCTATCAACTCAGCTTATCTCAGTACACTACAAATGAAGGCCTTTCTCGAGTTTTGGCGGGAAAGTCAAGCTGAGTGTCACGCTCATATTATTTTCATTGGACTCTTAAATTATTTATAGTGTTGTTTAACTAAATAAAAGTGCGTGATTTATGCAGCAAAAGTGCATTCAGTAAATAATTCATAAAGAACATTGAGATATCGCAGCATAGTGGCCTCATCATGACTTTGCCTCAAACCTCCCTCGTAGACCGTTCACGCGGCAGTCTTTTTCGACATGAATGAAAATTCATTACGTGACATTGGCTAAATCCACAAACCATGCGAAGACAAAGAAGAAAGAAATAAATAAAAATACATAGTGCGTGTACGCAAAACGTGAAATCATCATTTCAGCCGAAAGACGTCCACTGGTGGACATAGGCCTCCCCTAAGGTTCCCGACAACGACCGGTCCTGCGCCTCCCACATCTAGCGGTTTCCCGCGACCTTCACCAGGTCGTCAGTCCACCTTGTTAGGGGCCTACCCACGCTACGTCTTCCGGTGCGTGGTCGCCACTCGAGAACCCGTCGGCCCCATCGGGCATCGGTCCTACGGGCAATGTGTCCAGCCCACAGCCACTTTAGTGTTACAATTCTTCGAGCTATGTCGGTTACTATCGTTCGTGAACGAGAGTAAACGTGAAATGTATCAAGTCAAATCAAAAATTAATTTCGGTTTCTCTAAAAGCAGGTTTAGATGAGATATAAAATTTAGTGGACTCGTGACAATCCTGGTTTTGTTTGATGAAGGATACAAGAAATAACATAATAATGTAAAATAAAAATATATTTAATCTAAGACAAGCACGGCCGACAAAACGCGCGTTTTATAGACGTTGTCGTAAAAATATTTCTTCTGGAACAATTTTGGCAAACGCCCGGCCGGCATTTTCCGCCTATGTGATACCTATGTGATATTTTTAATTCATGAATCAAACCAGCGTATGCGTCGGCTGCATCATGTTGAAAGGAGCGAGAGAAAAAATGTCGTTTCCGGACGCAAAACAAATTTTTGCAACGAAAACGTGACGAGAATGGCAATTCAATATTACTTTACGTATTAAATTTTAGGAGTTTGTTGGCCCCTTTGTCTCATTTCATAGCATCACAAGGTTTTAATTATGAATTGCACACACGCAGTTTAGGGTTAGCACGATATTGACCATTGAATTCACTTATTTTCTCGTAGAATTTAATTCAAATTCACTTCTTAGACCAGTCAGAAACGACTTCATTTTGAACTTTCGGAAAAGAACAGGATCATTCATGCCTTTGACCAATATAGATTGACTAATATAGTGGTATCCCAGTGGTAACGGCCCCTGATTTCGTCGTCGTAGGTGTCAGTGCAAACCCAGGTGGTCGCTTTCATCATCATCATTTCAGCCGAAAGCCGTCCACTGCTAGACATAGGCCTCCCCCAAGGGTCTCCACGACGACCGGTCCTGCGCCTCCCGCACCCAACGGTTTCCCGTGAACTTTCACCAGGTCGTCGGTCTACCTTTGCTTACTTTAAATAATTTATCACCACTGCTCTCAAAACGGTGAATTAAAACACTTTAAGGCAACCGCAACTGACACAAGACACGTAACATCTCTTTTTCTCGGTGATAGGCCATAACATCGGCTGCCGGCAGAAGTTACCACCCACCAGAAAAAGTCTTGCCGCCAAGCGTTTCGTCGTGTTCCGGCATGATGTCTGGTGAAGCCGTACAGAGGACGGGTCTGAGCAGTTGTGTTGCGATGTGTGGCGGGCACGACGCGCCAAATGTTGTTGTGTCGGGAGTTTGGTCGTGGAGAGTCTCCAGATCAATCTCCCTCTAGCGCAGCATCGTTTGGTCTGTTTGTCTTGGGTTTAATATTGCATCACCTCGCTCAACTGCCGTCATCCTTCCTATTCCTAAGTTTTTTAAGTGAATAGGCTTAATAAACTAGTGCGCTTTACCATCAACGATTGCATCACTGCTTACCATCAGGCGGGATTGCAGTCAAGCACTAATTTATATACAGTATGTTAACTAACAGAGGGCGTTCCCGTTAACCCGAAATAGTATAGCATACATACATGCTAAAAAAAATATTTCCATTCGAAAACAAAATGTTTTAAAATTTTTCCAATATGAAAATATTCAATAAAAATTTTAAATTGACATGTAAAAGAAACACACTGTACACGCGAACATGAAAGACGGCAACGTCGCAATTTATTTATACATGACGACTACTATTTTGATTTAAAACAGGAGGTTTCCAATTAGAACTTTTTTTTTCGGATTTTTTATGCTTATTTTTCTATGCTGATATTTTTATTTTAATCTATTAATGATATATATTAACGAGTTTAAGGGAACGCCCTCTGTTATTTAACATACTGTATATTAAAAAAAAATCTACCAACACGCAGTGGGCTCGTGTCGGTAGTGGTAGATTGCCGTCTACTCCCCTCGAAAGAGGGGGAAGTGTCCCAGCTGAGAGAACGTCCTAGGCTTGATGATGCTAGTTTTCCAGTTTATAACAATAACCTACACATGTCATTTAATCCATTTAAAATATTCATCATAAATCATCATTAATTTTCGATGTGATTATTTCTTTACTTTTTTTTTAATCGACATTACTTCACAATGAACACTGCATAGGGACAGGACTTATCGGCTTATTTAGAACTAGCGGCCTCCAGCGACCTCATCCACGTGAAGTTAGTTATTCTCCGCTCCTATTGGTCGTAGCGTGATGGTATATAGCCTAAAGCCTTCCTGGATTAATGGGCTATCCAACGCAAAAAGATATTTTCAAATCGGACCAGTAGGTCCTGAGATTAGCGCGTTCAAACAAACAAACAAACTCTTCAGTTTTATACTTTTAATATTAGATATATTAAATAATTTTAATTTATATTATTTTTAATTAATTTTAGAAGTATTGATGCCTAGGTATGTATTAGATTTTGCAATCTACCAGCATTTCTTTTTTAAATAGAAAGTTTCTGCTTCTTAATTATCATATTTATTTTAAGGTTGGTCTGAAATCCTATTGTTATCAGATCCATAGTTTAACACGTGTAATGGGTTGTCGCACTAAATGAGGTTATTTGTAGAAGCGGGTAGCGAAACAGTCTGTCATCAGCCCCATCCGTCACTATGGTTACGTAATGACGGCTAGAGTTTAGCGTTCATTGAGAAGTTTTGTGGGATGGAAAAACTGTTTTTCTTATTTTCAGTGCATTCTGGTGAATTTTTAAGAAACCCTGTCATCATCATCATCAACCTTTTTATCGTCCCACTACTGGGCACAGGTCTCCTCTCATACAGAGAAGGATTGAGCGTAATCATCATGCTTGGTCAATGCAGGTTGGCGATTTCAGACTTAAAGTCCAGGTTTCCTCCAGATGTATTCCGTCACCTCTTAATCAGTCATTGGTGTCCAAAATAAACTTATAAGGTAAGGCAAGTACCAATGTAACTTTTCTAAGTTATATGTACTATAACTTAGAAAAGTTACATTGGTACTTGCCTGACCTGGAATCGAGCCGCACACTCATACTTGAGAGGCTGGTGTTTTAACCACTAGGCCACCACGCCCTATATTTATATCTAATTGGTTGCCAAGACAATCCTATGGTATGGAGTGCTCAGAAATTAGATATCAATTCGCCTTATACCAAATTAATTGGTGTTTGCGTACCATATCGTTTTCTTCCATATTTCCATTGTCGTCATTTCAGTAATCCCTCCTTTATAACCAACCATATCATCATTCACATAGTCCATCTGTCGTTTCTTCAGCCTTTCCCTACTCTTTTATCCACTGTCATCCCTTGAACAGAAAGTACAAAGAGCTAAACTACGCCATGGAAACACGACGGGTGAACGAACTCATATCCTAATATCTACCTAGGAACAGTGATAAAAAATTTAAAGTTTAAATTTTTTTTATCACTCAAGACAGTTCCTAGGCAACGCATATAAAATTATACAATACACGGTGACAACAAAGTTCCTAGCAACTATATAATAAATCTAAGCATTTTTATCGAAACCATCTACAAGTACCTACATTAAATGATAAGCAAATTATAGTAAGCAATACTCCAAACGGTCAATGACTGTTAATGTATGTATAGATAAACCAATTTTCTAGACTTTCGCCTGATTACAGAGCTACACGTAGACAGTAGACATAAACAAGTCCAAAAATTATGACGCATGATAAAGACCACAATAATTTAAGACCCCGGACCCCGGGCTACAACTCGAAGACCGCGGGTGCAACTGGGACTGAACGCTGAGATGATGATGGTAAAGGCCAGAATAATTTAAGACCTGAAGAGGCACAAAACTAAACAGAAATGGACCACATTAGACAGCTTTCTTTTCTAATTATAGTGATAGTGATCAGTCAAGTTATACTGTTGGCTTTAGATGACACAGTTTTGCATATTATCTCAGACAGTGCCAATTCAGTATCAGAATGTGTCATCGAATCGATCACGATAGTAATACGATGTCTCGATGATAAAATTTTGAGGAGTATCGATACTGCTCTTATCCTTTTTGGAGTACCAACCAATACATTGCCCACGTCAATCATCCCAGGATGATTGCCTTATCGAAATGACAGATTTATAAAAATAACGGACTAAGGCCCCAGGGCCTTAGTCCGTTATTTTTATAAATCTGTCATTTCGATAAGGTTCCATTGTCATTGTGGTTAATGTTCCTATTCTGCTAAACTCATAATAATTAATAATACAACCTTTTTATTTCCAGTGGAAAAAATTACATCTCTTAAAAAATCTATTTATGTGCTAATTTATTACTTTTTTGATTAATCTGCCGGAACCCCAGAATGGGTGAAGGCCTCCTCAAGTAACGCCTATTTGTCTCTCTATCTTCAACTGTTTTGACCACTTTTGCACAGCTATTGCTTTAATGGCGTCTTCCCATCTTGTGGTTGGTCTACCTCTTGATCTTTTGTCTAGTTGGCCTTTCCAGAAAGTAACTTAATAAGAAGAGAAGATAGTAGCTAAATTCATAATGATCGATCAATCGGTCTATCGTCTCGTAATGGAATGGTGACAGAATGGCATTGCCGTATTGGCGTATTGCCAATATTATAAATCCCGTTAGTAGAAATGATTTTCTAGAAACTGCTTCTCAATTTTAACATTTATTAATATGGAGTGGAGTATTGATCAGTGATTGACCATTGTAAAGTCATAATGACGCCATTTTTTTAGTTGACTACGAAACTTGTCAAAATTGGTAATTATGAGATCATTAATCGACCATTGGCCCCAATTGGGAGAGAGTTGAAATGTCAGTTTAGACCTGTCAAATTAGTGCGCTCCTGACGTAAACTGGTGTATTTTTAATCGCCATGTTTATAATTGCGTCAAAACTGTCTATGAAGTATCTTAATTTCACAGGATTAAACATCAAATCATGGTCTATTACTGGAGTTTTTGGCGGGAAAGTCAAGCTGAGTGTCACGCTCATTTTTCAATGGACATTTAAAATTATTTATAGTGTTGATTACTAAATAAAAGCGCATGATTTATGTAGTAAAAAGTGCATTCAGTGAATAATTTATAAAGAACATTGAAACATTGTAGCATAGTGGCCACATTATGACTTTACCCAAAACCACCCCTATTCGGCCTCACGCGGGAAATGAAAGGAGATAGGTTACGGTTAGGTTAAGTTAGTTTAGTTATTAGTTAGGATAGGATAGTTGAAAATTAATTACTGAAGACATGGCAGTATGGTCTCTGACCTTAGCCTGTTCCAAATGGAACAAACAAAACAAAAAGAAGGTCTATTACTTCCTTGCTCATAAAAAGGACCAACTTCCAAAAACTCTCCCAGCACAAATCAAGAAAGATCGATAACTATATAACAACATCGATTACATCTTATATCGAGAAATCATTGTCCAGATTTGGACATTGCGAATAGTTTGTAACAATGGCTGATCGAATATTCATGGGCAGGAGATGGCGGATTTCCTCTTGATTCACGTCCTGCCTGCGCTGGCATCTGTGGTGCAATGACATGCCATACGTGATCTGGTCGATCAAAATGTATGCCTTTTTTTTTTAATATCTTGTGGTTGTTATTTTGATTACATTGTTTGTCTATGTTGCTTTATGTCGTTTTTGTGAGTTATTGTTTGGAGGTTCAAGGGCAATAAGACTTTTGTACCAATACTTTTTTTTTGACAATTCGCTTTTTTAAGTTTCACCTGTATGTTTGCGTGCTTGTTTGTTTGTAACAAGAGTCCTTTGATCGTGGTTTTGACCCACTTTAAAAGGACAAACTTTATTAATACTTTACAGACTTTTCAGGGGCCTATAACATTACAATAAGTTGATAAGCATATAGCCAAAAAAAAAGATTATGAATTAATTCGTAACTATTTCATCAAAACATTCGTACGCAAAGAACTGTTTTTTTTTTTGGAACCTATAATTTACTACTTTTTAGTTCAATTTATTATATTTATATTAGCGACCCGCCCGGCTTCGCACGGGTGCAATGCTGATACTAAATACATTACAAAAAAGCTGTTAACGTTGTATAAAAAACATAGCGGCCTGCCGCCCAACCGGCTGGTACCGCCGCAAATGCGACGCCCCACAATTTTTAAATTTGTAATATCTTCGAAAATATGTATTTCGAAATCATGTGCTGTAAAGAGCGACAAAGATCTATTTAAAAAAAATAGGGGTGGATTACCCTTAACATTTAGGGGGATAATAAATAGATGTTGTCCGATTCTCAGACCTACCCAATATGCACACAATATTTCATTAGAATCGGGAAAGCCGTTTCGGAGGAGTTTAACCACAAACACCGCGACACGAGAATTTTATATATTAGATATTAAAGCGCTTTTACTAGTTTTTTTTAAACTATAATTTATATGTATAAAAGACAGTATTTTGTAGAATCAAACATTTGCTCAGAACAAGAAATTTATGAATTCTTGCGTTTTGTCATATTTTTGTTTACGTTTAGGTCTAAAAAATATTTTTAGACTGGAATGAAGTACCTTCTTATTTTGCAAATTCTGATTTATCATCATCTTCATTATCAACCTTTTTATCGTCCCACTGCTGGGCACAGGTCTCCTCTCATACAGAGAAGGATTTCTGATTAGGTTTAATCAAATTCAATTTTACGAAAAATAAATTTCAAAAATCATTGTCTCATCCTGATCAGTTCAGAACATGTTTATGTTACTTCGTGCTGACTAATTCACTTCAAAACTCCACTGCCTATGGAATTACTTCACTCCATTTCTTAATAAAAAAAGGTGTTTTCCTTTAAATCCATCTATAGAAGATCTCTCAGAATAAGTTATACAGTAAAGTGTCTTCGGAATGCTTTGACAAGGTTTTCTTGGCTGTAGAGGTGATAATAGGTACATGTACCTCCTTCTATGGGATATATTCGTTGCATACCGAAGGTAGGGTGGGAAAAACTGTTGTCGGTTTAATGATTGCTTGAAGAAATATTAGCAGATTTTAATTAAGTATTGTTATTAGCAATGCTATTTGTAATTTGGAGTAAACGCTCTGTTAAAAAAATATAATAATTTTAAACACTCTAAAAATGTAATAATTTATTTATCGTTTTATCGAAATAAAACTTTTTGAATTAGTTTTAGTGTAATGAAAAGTCGGTGTAAAAAAAATATATATGAAAATAGGTGTGTAATATCATCATAAGTCATACTCTAAGGTGCGTATTCCAGAAGGAAACTCAAGCATTGATCTCTGCTTAAACATGACTTAAAACTAGTTTCAACCAATCAAAAGGCTTCAAACGAGACTTAAGTAGAGCTTGAGTTTTGAGTGACGTTCTGTAATACGGACCTATGAAAGTGAAACGAACTCATTTAAGTACAGTCACCTATTACAAGATTTAAAATAACTATTCCTACATTTAAAATAATAATCACGTAAATGATTAAGTCAGATTAAAATTTGTTATTAGTCTTATAAACTAGATTGAAATTAATAATCTGATTCCTTTTAATATAAAAAAAAAAAACAAAATTACATACATTTTAAGTAAAGATCATATTTTATACGCACTCGCAAATCGTGCAATACCTACATTCATTTGCGTAGAAAACACAAAACAAATAAAAAATAAAACAAACAATAATCATAACACAAACAAAAACTAATCTGCACCATTGTAATAGATACAATACGGAATTTTAATTAAAAATGTATTAATATGAAAAATAACAACAGCTTATAACGAAGGAAGGTGAAGACATCTAAGTGACTCAATGGAAACACGTAAATACAAAATATTGGACGTTTCTCGAAGATCAATCTTTAACTTAAAAATAATCGCGTGCCAGTAACAAGAATCCTTACCCGACTTCCATAAAAACAATCACCATGGTTTGTTTCACCACGATGAACGTAGAATCAGAAGATCCAGAAAAGTCTATATGCTAAGCTTTTCTGTACCTTCTTCGGCTCCGTATAACACAATAAATTACTACGAACGCAGGATTTAAAAGCATTTGAGGTAGAACAGCTTTCCATTTCTTCCACATTTTATATTGGCGTATGTCTCCCGCTAGCAACCGTATCGTACTGAATGAACCCACGTTTCAGAGCGCTGCAGACGTGATCAGTACGGGGCCTCCCACGCACGGACTGCCCGTACGGATCTGCCGGATAGCTGTGAAACCAGCCTAAAGAGAGATTAGAGCATACTCCAAGATAATGAAGTGGACATTCTGTATTTCCTTTCCTAGTGGTCCTACCGCATTGACGTCGAGGTGCGATTTTTGCACAAATTATTTTAAACTCCTCGTTATGGCACCACCATGTTTATGTTCAATATTAACAGGATTGCAACCATGGGAAACGACAGAATTCTTGAAAACGTTGCTTTCGGAAACTTTTTAAAATCCCATTTTTTATTTCCTTTTAGTATTTAAATAAGGCAATACACTCTTTGGCGATAACTCGGGGAGGCTGCAATCTAACTGGGCGGATCACACATATAGGATGTATCCAGAGAGATGGTCACAAGTTGGCAGAGTAGTTGCCTGAAAACGGGCGTCGTCACCAAGCAAGGCGTAAAAAACGGTGGGCTAATGATTTGGACTCGTTTCTAACCGATACGACGGAGAAGATACAGCACAAAGGCAAGTATAAAATATGAGGACAAACGTTTGCCCAGTACTGGGATAACGGACAATTTTAATGAAGACATACGACTACGCAAATACTGAAGATACGCTTGTTATGAAACAAGAGACCTCTTTCAATTGATTTTTACAATGCGCTCTTCTGACAAATCCTATCAACCTAACGTATCCTGGGACAGAGAAAGCGACTTTGTTTTACACTATGTAGGGATGCGGTTTCTATGGGTATGCAGATGACAGCACAGTTGTGGTGAGATACCTGCCGGAAGCTCGTGCTAGAAAGGAATCAATCCAGTCCAAAAAAGAGGCTATGGTAGAGCGTACGAGTGCTGCACTACAGGCAGTCTCCGAATGGGGCAAAGCCAATCTTGTAGCATTCAATGCCGCCAAAACACAGGCGTGTCTTTTCACCGCCAAAAGGTGCCCGTTCACCTTGGCTTCTACTTTTCAGAATGTATCCTTGGAGTGCACCGACTGCCTTCAGCTTTTGGTAGTTGAGATTTACTCAACCCAGATTTAACTCGAAAAGGTCTCCAAAGCCTTGGAGGACATGCGTAGAGTAGCCAGCCTTTCGGTCTTCTATAGGATGTATTCTGGTGAGTGTGCAAGGGAATAGCATGATTTAATTCCCCCATCTCCGTTCCAACATCGGACGACCCGTCGTATGGCGAGTTTCCACCCTTACGTTGTTAACAACATTACGATCCGGAGGAAGCGTTTCGCTTCTTCTTTTATACCGCGTACATCTCGATGTTTCTCATCTCGATTCCGGCAAGTCCCTAGGGACTAGAACAATTTGCCGGCGGCAGTGTTTCCGTCACACTACATTTTTAATGTCTTCAAGGCTAGAGTGAATAGGCTCTTTATAAACTAGCGCGCTTTACCATCAACGATTGCATCACTGCTACCATCAGACAGCATTACGGTCAAGCGCTAGTTTATAATTTATAAAACAAAAAAACCTAATAGATAATATTATACCTACATGCTAAAGTTTGTGAGGATGTATAATACGGATGTTTTTTACTCTTTTACGCAAAAATTACTGAACGGATTTGTATGAAATTCGGCACAAAGAGAGTTTATAACCAGGATTAACACATAAGATTCTCTTTTTTATCCGATATTCCCACGGGATCAAAGCTTTAAAAAAAATTGGGTGAAAAGGGGGTAAGAGAAACTAAAGCCTGAACAAACTCATTTCCTGTAACTAAAGCTCGCCAAGGTGTGCCTGAAATCTTTTACAAAAGCGATGTCGTTAAAAGTCAAGCTAATAACATTTATCGCAGGTATGTCGTCTTGAGTGAGTGAAAGTCATCATCTCAGCGTTAATTCCAGTCGCATCCGAAGCTTTTTCAGCTTTGAAGTCTAGGGTCCGCTTTACCAGTCTAACTGTTGATTTTGGCTAAACTTCGATATTTTCCGTGAAGCGATTGCCGTCTGACCTCCACAACCTGAAGGCGATATCGAAACATTGCAGCTAGACCAATTGTTGGACTTTTGAGGGCTCCAACAATCCGTAACGACTGCCTTTAGATGTTCGTATGGCAACCAGGACCAACGGCTTAACGTGTTTTCCGAGGCATGACCAGACCAGAGCAAATATTCATATTCATGCATACAAATATTTGTACTTGTGGGGTTCGAACCCACGCCTCCTTGCGCAGCGGCCGCATTCGCTACTGCTACGCCACGGAGGCTGTCAATGAGTGAAAGTATATAATTTATTTACGAAATGAAACTTCAGGTCAATTAATGGAGAGGTGCTCCGAAGAGTTTCGCTATAATATATGTTTCCGTCTCGGTTTCACTAATAAAACTTAAGTTCTAACAGTGCATTTTGCTACAAGCGTAAAGTTTTATTCAGGCTTCAGATATATTGTCTTCTCAGTTTTTAATATACTACAAATAATATTCTTGTAATCGGTTTATAATATGAGATTCACATGCGAAGTTACAAATACGACTGATTCGCACTAATCAACATTCATTGCGCGATTTCTTTTAGACAAGTGATGAATCATCGTTAAGATGTTGTAAATTAACCGCAAGGGAATGACTTTTGATGGATGGTTAGGTTAGGAGCAGGAGTTCTTTAGTTATAATTAAACTATTTGAAAGACAACTATTTATGAGAACAATAAACGCTAACTTCCTTTCTCTTAGTATCCTCTGTACACATACATATAGCTAATAATGTTTATATAATTTACTATTAAAATATTAGCACATCAGTCGGTCAGTGACTTTTGGTATTTATTTTATACTTCCTATCCCAGGAAACAACGTGTAACAGACATTCTTCTATGTATCACGAATGATATCAAACGATATTGGTAAAATTTTTAATATGTATCCACTATTTTAAAATGAATTGATACCTACCTATATGAAACCCGACTTTTTAAACTGAAATAAATACATTCCTTTTATTAAGGTTATATTGGAATGTAATATGGAAAGTTATTGGCCGACGTAGTGCGGCAACATGTTTGTTATGATTTGAATAAGAAACTTATGTAACGGGAAATTTGGTATCAATTCTATATCAGCTATACAACGTGTAACAAAAAGGGTATATACATACCAAGGGCATGGCATCTTTAGATGATATCAAATGATATCGGAAGGGTTTCAACTCAAAATAAAATACTCAAAAAATTGGTACCAAATTTTCGGTTTCGTGTGTTTCTTATAATCAAATCATAACAAACGTGGCAGCACACTACATACGTTAATAACTACTCGTTACCCGTCACGTTACTTGCCAAAATCCGATAAATGTCTTCAATATCTCTTGGCGACTAGTATGAGAGTAGCCTATTACAGGCGGTGTTTTTCCTCATAACTTCCTAACACAAAGAGATAGGATTAAAAAACCCTTCCAATATCGTTTGATATCATGTAAAGATGCCATGCCTTTGTTATGTATATACCCTTTATGTTACACGTTGTATAGTATTTTGTGCTTAAGTACTGCAGCGTGTGCTGTTTTGTGCAGTAGCCCTCTGTTACACATTGTAGATATACTCCAGCATTCATTTAGCTAAGTTATAGTTTTCTTCAAAAGACTATTATGATGGTAGGCCATAATATCGGCTGCCGGCAGAAGTTACCACCTACCAGACAAAGTCTTGCCGCCAAGCGATTCGTTGTGTTCCGGCATGATGTCTGGTGAAACCGCACGGAGGACGGATCTGAGCAGTTGTGTTGCGAAGTGTGCCGGGTAAGATGCACCAAATGTTGTTGTGTCGGGAGTTTGATCGTGTAGGGTCTCCAGATCAATCTGCCTCTGGCGCGTGGCGCAGCATCGTTGATCGTGTTGTTGGGTTTAACATTACATTACCTCGCTCAACTGCCATCTCCCTTCCTATTCATTAATTTTTATTTGAGGAATAGGCTTAATAAATTAGTATTCTGTTGTATTACATCGTATTGGCATTCTCAACTAACCCCCTTTGTTGGCACATTTGCTAAAATGTTCCATGATCATCCCTCAACTGCGAACTTTAAGTCTTTGTGATTTGCCATTTGCGTACAAAACTGCCATATTTTTGGGATGAATTGTTAGTTTAACATTGGAATTCCTGTGTTTGTAATCTATTCTTCTTCGTTTGAAAAGATTGTTCTTGTCCGGAGACTGTCTTTTGTTTAGTTAAGTTTTTGCCAGTTTAACGGCCATTTTTCTGGCGACTATTGTTAAGCTTCATTTGTAACTAACTAACAAAAAAATGTAATATTATCTCTGGGATGTGTAAGGGTTTGTACGAAAATGCTGTTTTTGTCTTCTTACACACAGACTAATGTTGTTCGTCGGACGCCTTTACAAATCCCATTGCTAAAACATAGGAATCCTCACTATGAAAGGACCCAGTGCGGGGTTTTGGATGACAAATGTCTTCTCAGAAGTCAATTTTAACTTACTCGTACTAAATTATCGTACAAAAATGAAACTTTGTACGTACATATATTTTATGTACCTATATACCTACTTCGCTATATATACTAATGTCTTGTATTTGATCTGATGATGGAGACAGTATGTAGATAGTATAACTCTTCAATGGCTATTAGTGAACCTAATTTGGGCTCATATGATTTACTAGCGGCCGCCAGCGACTACGTTCGCGTGGAGTTAGTTATACTCAGCTCCTATTAGTCGCAGTGTGATAGTCTTCTTTATCTGAGCATTAATCCCAGTCGCATCCGTAGCTTTTCAGCTTTGGAGTCTGGGGTCCGCTTCAGTCTAACTGCTGATTTTGGCTAAACTTTGATATTTTCCGTGAAGCGACTGCCGTCTGACCTCGACCGAAGGCGATATCTAAGCATCGCAGTTAAACCAATTGTTAGACTTTTGAGGGCTCCAACAACCCGTAACGACTGCCACTAGATGTTCGTATGGCAACCGGGACCAACGGCTTAACGTGCTTTCCGAGGCACGACCAGACCAGTGCAAATATTCATATTCATGCATACAAATATTTGCACTGTGCGGGGATCGAACCCGCGCCTCCTTGCGCAATGGCCGCGTTCGCTACCGCTGCGCCACGGAGGCTGTCCAGGCCACGGTCGCAGTGTGATAGTATATAGCCTAAAGCCTTCCTTGACTAATGGGCTATCCAACACAAAAAGAATTTTCCAAATCGGACTATTAGTTCCTGAGATTAGCGCGTTCAAACAAACAAACTCTTCAGCTTTATAAATAAGCATAGACTTTTAAAAAAAAAGTCATGATTTTTTGTTTTTTCAATTGCACATGGCTACACACAAAGCCAGCCAGTCGTAATTTGATGTGTTGGCGTGAGTAGCCACATATTATTTCAATGTAAGTATATCGGTTCCTAAAGTATCCTTTCTATATTAAAAATTGAGTAACCTTAACATACAAAAGTTTATTTAACATCTATATTTTAATACTTATCGCTTCACTGTCTTTATACGGAATGTCTGATCTTTTACTCCGATATCGATCTTTTCGCCATATACATAACTAATTTTTTTTTAAATTTCAGTAAATATATCGCAAACCTAGTAATTTATCGGCACATCTATGTTTTCATATTTTATAGAAATAAGGATAAAAGACTACATACATTTTTTAAATTAATTTTTGGGTTAATTTTAGGTTTTTTACAGATTCATGTCTATACTAGTAACCAAACGCAGTGTTCAATGGGTTTGAGGTACTAGCATAGACGCTAATAAATATAAAGATACGTAATAAACTCAGTTTCACATTTATTGCAGATGTCCCAATGTAGCTATATGATATATATATTATACCTATGATATGTATATAATACAGCTAGGTGAGCGGTATGATGTTGCCCATGATAGTACGCCTAAGTTTATGTATACCTACTTGGGCACGATTCAGTTGGCAGTATTGTTTGTTTATACATATAAACAAACAGTTTTGCCAACTGAATCGTGGAGTCGGAACATTTCTGCTTGTCATTGTTATTTGTAACGAAGGCCATTCGCTGAACAATGTGCAACATTGTTAATTTGTTACAAAAAGAATTCAAAAAAATCAAAACCAAAGCATTTATTTTAAAAGTATGGATAAACCGAATACCGAAAGCAGTGCAAATATTTGTATGCATGAATATGAATATTTGCACTGGTCTGGTTGTGCCTCGGAAAGAACGTTAAGCTGTTGGTCCCGGACGGTTGCCAACTTTGCATACGAACATCTAATGGATCTAGTCGTTACAGGTTGTTGGAGCCCTCAAAAATCCAACAATTGGTCTAGCTGCAATGCTTCGATATCGCCTTCAGGTTGTGGAGGTCAGACGGCAGTCGCTTCACGGAAAATATCGAAGTTTAGCCAAAATCAGCAGTTAGACTGAAGCGGACCCCAGACTCCAACGCAGGATTAACGCTGAGATGATGACTGTATTTCAGAATCTGCCTTGCTTTTTTCCCAACTCTTTTCGAAGTCTACTTCTATTCTACCTGGATCCAGATAAATACCAGTATTTTAGATGGAGCGATTGCCTATATTTTACTTTACAACTCAGCAACGGGGTAAAACGATCCTTGGTAAGACTAATTGTCTGATATTCGGGCTTCTGACGAACCATCTTCTTCAGCCTATAGAGGTCTCCCAAGGCGTTCCAAATTCCGGGGGTTTGCCATAATCCCCACGCTTGGCAGGCGGGTTAGGGATCGCAATAATTTGATATTCCGCAGGAGAAGCGCTGATGCCCGCTTCCCTGCTGAGAGTTCCCTTAGTCGCCTCTTACGCGCTTTACTTTGTGCAAATTATTTCATCACCACTGCTCTCAAAATGGTAAAGGAAAACATCGCGAGGAAAACAGCAAACTACGAAGACATGTGACATCTACCAACCCGGACTGGGCCCGCCTGGTAGATAACGGCCCACTCCCTCTCACCGAGAGGAGGTCTGTGTCCCAACAGTGTGAACATTCTAGTCCGATTATGTTAAGTTAAACCGAATACAGTCCACTTTTGAATTGTCAAAGGACCGGTGAGACAGTAAAATGAATCTAGTCTCCCATTCCAAAACCTAGGTCTCTATGGAGAAGAACAAGCAAAAAAACTCCATGGACACTCATTTCATCATCATCACCATCAGTCTATAGCAGTCCACCGCTGGACAGAAACCTCTCCCTTTTCACGCCATTCATCTCGATTTTCGGCAACTCTCTTCCAGTTACTATCAGCCATCCTGCGAAGATCGTCGCTCCACGCTCCCCTTTTCCTGAAGTTCCACTGTCCCTTTATGTTTACCGATCCGCAGTCTCAACTCAAGAACACGTCTACACCAACGGTTATCGGTTCCCTTTAAGACACCCTTTTAAAATCACAAAATTGTTACAATATATTTGATTACATCATTCATGTACATTATGTAGAACGACGCAGAAAGACGTGCATCTCTAAAGAGTCCGTTATAGAAATCATATAAAAACAATTCAGAAATAAAAACAAACCGTGACAACTAGGAGTTTACCAGTCCTCGCTGTACGTGTGACGTAAATATTGTCACCATATTTAACGTTAAAAATATTCGTAAAATGTGAGAATGAAGGACGACAAAATTTCCACAATAGCTAGGCGATCGACTACTGCGTTGCGGCCCGAGGGCCCGATTCCCGCACTGGATTTATATTGCCCACAGGTAGTTGTCCCGGGTCTTATTGTTTGTACATTTGAGTTTAAATGTTTGTAAACGCACCCACGACACAGGAGTAATTCCTAGTGTGGGGCAACGTCTTTTAAAACAGAAATACATAATGTTCAATACTTCCTTACACCTACATTCTTCTTCAGCCTATAGATGTCCACTGCTGGACAAAGGCCTCCCCCAAGGCTTTCCACGCCGACTGGTCTTGTGCTGCCCGCATCCATCAGCTTCCCGCGACCTTCACCAGGTCATCGGTCCACCTTGTTGGGGGCCTCCCAACGCTGCGTCTTCCAATACATGGCCGCCACTCCAGAACCTTACTGCCCCATCGGCCATCGGTTCAACGAGCAATGTGCCCTGCCCACTGCCACTTAAGTTTAGCGACTCGCAGAGCTATGTCGGTGACTTTGGTTCTTCTGCGGATCTCCTCATTTCTGATTCGATCACGCAGAGAAACTCCGAGCATAGCTCTTTTCATTACCCTTTGTGTGACTCTGAGCCTTCGTATGAGGCCCATTGTGAGTGACCACGTTTCAGTTCCGTAAGTCATCACTGGCAACACACACAGGTCAAAGACTTTAGTCTTGAGACACTGTGGTATCTTGGACGACGAGAAGATGTAGCGTAGCTTCCCGAACGCTGCTCAGTCGAGCTGGATTCGACGAGACACCTCCTCCACCTACATTCAGCAGGGATGTATCCAAGGTATGAAAATCAAAAAAAAAATAATTAGTCCGTCTTATAGATAATAAAAAAAAATAAAGACCCGTATTTTTTATTTTGTCGAAATTACCAAAAACTATTGAGATATAGCGTATTAAAGTTACGGAGTGGGGGTTAATTACGTCACGCCGTGGTATATTTTGTACCACGGCGGCGTGACGTCCTGCGACATTTCAAATAAATATATCGTCCTAAGTATTTGAATGAAAGAAAAAAGACGTGTTCAATATTTTTTATAAATCTATAAGAATAAGAAATTTTATTTGCCCAAACATGTGTATACATACAGAATAAAAAAAAATCTGAATCTCTATCTGAATTGTCATTAAATTATTTTTAGGTAACAATCCAATTGCGTAACACACTCTTGTATCCAGTCCCTCGATTTCACTTAATTTTCTTTCTAACTCTTTTTAGACTTTGCTCGGTTCCCAAAGGCTTTATTGGCTACACAACATCACGCTAGCACCTTAGAAACCTAGCTAGACCCTTAAAAAGGTTATCCTTCCTCAAGAATTGGGGGTATCAAAGACAAAAGGCTACTCTCTGGCTACTCTACGCCTGGAGCACAGGCGTAGAGTAGCCAGCCTTTCGGTCTTCTATACGATGCATTCTGGTGAGTGTGCAAATTTAATTACCCCATCTCCGTTCCACCATCGGACGACCCGTCGTACGGCAAGTTTCCACCCTACGATCCGGACGAAGCGTTTCGCTTCCTCTTTTATCTTTTCGCGTATATCGAGGGACTGGAACAATATGCCAGCGACGGTGTTTCTGTCACACTACAATTTGAGTGTCTTCAAGGCTAGAGTGAATAAGCTCTTAATAAACTAGCGCGCTTTACCACCTACGATCGCATCACTGCTTACCATCAGGCGGGATTGAGATCAAGCGCTAGTTTAAAATTTATAAAATAAAAAACAAAACGATCTTATTTTTTCTTTTTTTTGGCGCTTTCAAACAAACCCTACAGATTTAATATTGGTAAAGATTTTCGACAGCTTTCTAAGAATGACAGTTGTGATTTCAATATACGGACAATATCTATAAACTTTCAGGTTTCTTTAATAGATTTTCAACTTTATCTCTGCAGCATTAAGGTTCAAAGTCGACTGGGAAAAAAAATACAATTTCGTGTAGCTTGACCTGCTGACGTCTGTACTGAATTTGCTAAGCAATTAATTTGCTTGAATATTACTCAATTTGTTTTAAAACCATTATCAGTCTGTTTTAGCATCAGAATTTATTCGCCCTTAACAGAGGGTAGACTATTCTTAGCTGGGAACAAAAAATCCATTCTAAGATCATTGGCTGGCATTCTATATAAAACCAGTACTAAGACTAAGACAATAATAATAAACAAAATCCTAATTCGACACTAAACCATTACTTAGAACGTTGACCTCACATCAGCCGCTGGTAATGCAATTAATTAGGCGACCTTCAAACTTTACGTTGGGCGTAAAATGGATATCAATAATCGTTGTGTGGACACGTTTCGAGTGTGCAGCCCGCTTAATGACTAATTTGAAATTGTATTCTTTAAATTGTATCTTTTAAATTTTTCGTTGATCTTAGAATTGTAAATTGTGGATGCGTCAAATCATTGCTTCTAAAAATATACTGACGGTGAATCAGTAGAATTGGGTTTCATTTTTACAGTTCATTAATTCTGTTATCTACGTTGTCAAGCGGACAAATTTTTGAACAAATTGAACAATGGACTAGCAGTATGCTTCAAAATTATACAAATTGATAGTATTCGTTATCATCATCATCTCAGCGTTAATCCCAGTCGCATCCGAAGCTTTTTCAGCTTTGTAGTCTGGGGTTCGCTTTACCAGTCTAACTGCTGATTTTGGCTAAACTTCGATATTTTCCGTGAAGCGACTGCCGTTTGACCTCCACAACCCGAAGGCGACTTTTGAGGGCTCCAACAACCCGTAACGACTGCCGTAACTGGGACTAACGGCTTAACGTGCTTTCACAGACACGACCAGACCAGTGCAAATATACCAGTGTAAATATTTGTACTGCGCAGGAATCTAAACCCCCTCCTTGCGCTCAAAAACATACATACATACACACACTTGACATTTGGCTTACATACCTACGGGTCGAATTGATAACATCCGTTTTTTGAAGCCGATTAAAAAAATATAGGAACGAATATGAGAACAACAACTCTGCGCTGTAGACAATTCATGACTGATGGTTTGACCAACTCTCTTGTTCACGAACTAAACTAATTTTACGTTAAGTGCATCTGTTTCTTTCTATTTAATTAAGAAAAGGATAGAAGATAACATTTTAGTTTAACCCTGTCAAATTAAGATACTCCCTATACAGTTTAGACGCGATTATAAACATGGCAACCAAAAATACGTCAATTTACGTCAGGAGCGGACTTATTTGACAGGTCTACACTGCAATACAAACAAATTAATAAAAGCAGTAATAAATTAAAAGGTTTTCACAGTAGCCATCGTGATAGTAGATTTATATTTTCGATTAGATTTATAGAATATAATTAACTACTTATTGAAACAGTTTATAATATTTGATTCACATCTATAGAATGTTAAAAATACATAGATTCAGATAATCATTTGCAAAAATTTAATAATCGTGAAATAAAATAATTTACTGAAGAAGCATTTCGGTGTATATCTTACAAAGTAAATAAAGATATCGATTGACAGCTATCTGCCGAATGATAGGCATTTAGTTATACGCGTTACGCAGTTAGTTCATGGTCACTGTGGCGCTACCTAAGCCAGATAACGAGCTTACCATTACTGATAACGGTTATTAATATTAATCATTGCTATTGCTAAGCAGAGGATTTAATCAATCTTAGGTAGAAAACCTTTTAAACCTTAACATCTTTTGGCTACATTTTTTGACCGTGCAGTCAATGCATCAAGCGTTACTTTTAGTATATTGTTACTTTTATGCTACAATTGGCATTTGTTAATAAATTTTATGAGCCACTCCCTGCTACTTCTTTGGCGAAAGCACTTCAGGCATATCCACCATTATTAAATCCAAGATTTTCATAAGTTTTACACCTACTTAAGATAACGTAAAGCAATTTCAATACCTTTATGTTTATTAAGAATTTGGTAGTTACAATAAAGGAGCTACAAACTGATATCCACAAAATGTTTACAATGTATACCTAAGGAGGATTTTATTATTTTTTTATTAGCTGCCTTTGATAATACGGTTTTATTCCAGCAAAGTATGTTGCAGGTAGCTAAGAGGGTAGATGTAACTACGTGGGTACGTCATCATAAGGCTGGTAGATTTTGTGGAGGTAACTTAAAAAAAAACATTGCACAATAAAATGTTGACTCTCAAAATGGCTGATTTATTTCTTGATTTGCTTCTGTCCGCTTCTTTCGCGTGGAGGTCGTAAGACAGGTGACCTTAGCAAAATGTGATAAAACATCCATACTAATATTATAAAGGCGAAAGTAACTCTGTCTGTCTGTCTGTCTGTCTGTCTGTCTGTCTGTCTGTCTGTCTGTCTGTCTGTCTGTTACGCTTTCCCGCTTAAACCTCTCAACTGATTTTGATGAAATTTGGCACAGACAATCTTTAGACCCTGAGAAAGAACATAGGCTACCTTTTATCCCGGAAAAAATTGATGTTCCCGAGGGAAATCTAAAAAGCGCGATATAACCGAACTCCACGCGGGCGAAGCCGCGGGCGGAAAGCTAGTACCCAATAAAATAGTACGTAATAATATATCTATTTTATTACCAGACGCCATTTTAGTAGTTTTATGAGCATTCAATCTGATCTTAGTCGCGATTTGTCAAAAATGCCTCTAAATGCATAATAATCCCTTTTTGATAAGTTTTTGACAGAGATTGTCGTGAGATTGCGACTAGCTTTTGAATGTTTTAATTACGGCAATGCCCTTCTGACCATTAAGGAATATTAAACTAAAAAGAAATTGTAAAATTTACCCGTAAAATTTAAATAGTTAAAGTAATTCAGTAGTTTTTTGGCTAATCCTATTGATATATAATATTACTAGCTTTCCGCCCGCGGCTTCGCCCGCGTGGAGTTCGGTTATATCGCGCGTTTTAGATTTCCCTCGGGAACATCAATGTTTTCCGGAATAAAAGGTAGCCTATGTTCTTTCTCAGGGTCTAAAGATTGTCTGTGCCAAATTTCATCAAAATCGGTTTAGAGGTTTAGGCGGGAAAGCGTAACAGACAGACAGACAGACAGACAGACAGACAGACGGACAGACAGACAGAGTTACTTTCGCATTTATAATATTAGTATGGATATCAATGGCTAATCCGAAACACACATCCAGACAAATGAAAAACATTTTATAAACTATATTTTCGGTTCACCAGTCATGTTATTAATTAAAAAAAAATCAATTTCATATTTACAGTTTTGACTTTGTTACTAATTTAATATACATAGGTAATAATATGTAGGTAGGTAGTCTAATCTTAACGAGCACAAGAAATCGACATATAGGTATTTTTAATAAACTACATAGTAGCAAATACAAATATGAAATGATCTACAGAAGAACGAGACTAACCGACACAGCCCGAAGAATTGCAACACTAAAGTGGTAGTCGGCCGGGCACATTGTCCGTAGGATCGATGGCCGATTGGGCCGACGGGTTCTCGAGTGGCGACCACGCACCGGTAGACGTAGCGTGGGTAAGCTCCCGACAAGGTGGACTGACGACCTGGTGAAGGGCACGGGGAACCGCTGGATGCGGGAGGCACAGGACCGGTCGTCGTGGAAAACCTTGGGGGAGCCTACGTCCAGCATTGAACATCTTTTGGCTGAAGTTTTGATGATGATCTGTAATCTATATGGTGTACATAATAAAGCGTATTCTATTCTATTCTACAAACAAAACATCAATTAACTGTATTCAGTTCAGTTCAGTTAGAACTATTCTAAGTTAGTGTTATTCATCAACAAATACCAAACCCAATATACTAACTTCACTGTCCAAATCTTACAATAATACTAGTGTTTGTTCAACCAAATCTAAGTTCGGAGCAAAAACAATGGGTTTTGGTGATTCCCATGCACCTGCTCCCACGGCCTCTCTCGAAGGTTATCCAAGTGACATACTGTCTCTATTGGCTAATCAGGGTCAAAACCGCTTAGCAGTTTAGGTTTTGTCCAAGATCACAAAGGTGGGAACTTGAATTGATTTGTATGTATATTAAAATTTATAAACAGACTTACAAAAACATCGCATTTTGTTTAATCCGTCTTTGTCTTTCACGCTAACCTTCACGTTTGACTTTCACGTACTCGCTTCGTTTACCGGTAAATATTTTTACTTGTGATGAACACCACGAAAAAGTCTTTACATTTTGTGGGTTTTATTATAATATTAGTCTTCGAGTCGCTAAAATTAAGTGTCAGTGGGCGGGACACATTTCTCGTAGAACTGATGGCCGATGGGGCAGTAAAGTTCTGGAGTGGCGGCCACGTACCGGAAGACGCAACGCAGGGAGGCCCCTAACAAGGTGGACCGATGACCTGGTGAAGGTCGCGGGAAGCCGATGGATGCGGCAGCACAAGACTGGTCATCGTGGAAAGGCTTGGGGGAGGCCTTTGTGCCGCAGTGGACATCTATAGGCTTAAGAAGAAAATAAAAACCTTAACAAATCAAATTTTTCCTATTTAGTTCTGCGGAGCAGAGGAGAGGCGCTTTCTCCTCCTCACCCTTCTCCGTTCGTGTTAATCGTTCATCATTCACAATCAGTATGCTTTGGCCCACTTTAAAAATTCAAAATTTGTTTCGCTTTGCACATGCACGATTTATTGCGAATAAATCCGGAAATATCATCCGATGGAATTTGCTCCGGAATTTCAATTTTTCGACCTGGGAATCCTACTCTAAACTTACTTCACCTTACTTATCACAACTTTTGCTCCGCAATATTTTGAGTTCCTCAACCGTTACCGCATCCTAATAAATAATAATCAAAAATTCCTCTTCCGCTATCGCTTCCTCAAAATTTAAGAGGAATTTCAGTGCACATGCATTAATATGCATGAAGATAGTATTTTATGGTTGAAAAATAAACCGAAACATTCTGAGCTTTTTGGAGCTGTACGGCAATATCTATCTTCTCCTCCATCAAGTGTCCCCAGCGAACGACTTTTTAGCAATGCTGGATTGGTTTATGATGAGTTAAGAAACCGCTTGTCAGAGGAAACAGCGTCCAAATATTTTTTTATAAAAATCAACCTCCCTACAATTAATTTCAATTATTAATATTTATAAATAATCATTTTTTTAAATTGGTTAATAATATCTACTTTAAAATTATATCATATCTCATGTCTAAATACATATTTCTTGTGTGCGTGTGTATGTCACTGGACTCCTCCTAAACGGCTGGACCGATTTTGATAAAAAAAAAATTTGTTTGTTCAAAGGGATTCGAGAATAGTTTAGATTACCAATTTGATCCACTACAAAGTTTTTTTTTTTTCAATTAGTTTTTGTGTGTGTATAGGACAGTGTCTGTTGGGTCCGCTAGTCATTCATACTATCCTCTTCCACATCCGCTTCCTCTTTCGCTACCTCATCCGCATCCTCCTCCTCAAAAAGCATCCTCATCCTCATCCGCATCCTCTAAATTTGTGATTGATACTTCCTCTTCCGCTTCCTCTACCTCATAATCACTTCCTACTAAAAGTACATCAAATTACGTCAGGCGCGGACTAATTTGACATGTCTAAATTAACATATTATCTTCTGTCCTTTTCTTAATTAAATATAAAGAAAAAGATGGACTGAACTTAAATTTAGTTTAGTTTAGTACCAGGGAATCGGCGCCATTGTCCACTCCCAACTAACATTCAATAGACTATTTATCACTGGCGTCACTATCTGTCTCACTTTCTCCATAAATAAAATGACTGTAGTGTACTCACTCTAATGCAGTTGGAACAGTGTCATTCTTTGTCTCACTCTAACACATTTATCTCTCTCGCTTACACTACAGTAAAGCAAATCTTTTTGTACACGAAATTGCAATTCAGGTAAAAGCTTTTTCGAAATGTGGTCCTTTTGCAAGCTAAAGATGATTTGTCAAAGTTATCTGATAAAATGTTTTTGAACTTTTTTTTTTGCTGAACTGTCGTGGTACTATTTCACTTCTGACTGCAATTAATGGCATCGTTGTTAAAGATCACTTTAAAAAAAATCACTGCAAAATTAAGAAATTACTGATCTGGGGTGATGGTTTTTAAACATTATACAATTATCCATAAGAATAGAATAGATTACTCTTTATTATGTACACCATATAGATTACAGAAACATAAATATAAAGATTTTACAAAGGGTGAGACAATGGGCGGTCTTATCGCTAAGAGCGATCTTAGTACATTTATCACATGGACTTTTTTAACTTCACTAGTAAAACTTGCCCATCACCCCGTATCGCCTTGGCGTTGAGTTACAATCATATATTTATGTCATGTTCGGAAACGAGCTTATTATGGATCTGCCGGTGTATTTTGTAAACTTTTTACAGTGAAATCTTCGATGAAGTGAGCCATTCCACTTGATTTCATGCTAGGAATTTAAAAAAACTCACTGGAGGCCTCAGTTTTCTTGATGACATGAGGCTGAACGTCTCTTAGTTGAGTTCGATCGTGACTTGGGCGGTGCTAAAGTCTCTCCAGCGGTGCCAAATTGACTATCAATACATTAAGGTGATAAAGTGTTTGTACAAAAACGCCACCATGTCATCAGGGCCAGGAAACCGATCCAACTGCAGCGTTGAGTGAGACAAGGATATGTAATATCTCCCAAACTGTTCACTGGAGCGTTGGAAGATGTCCTCAAGCTCCTGGACTGGAATGGACTTGGCATCAGCATCAACGGCGAGTACATCACTAACCTCCGTTTTGCAGATGATATCGTGGTCATGGCGAAGACAGAAGACTTGGGCAAAATGCTTAATGACCTCAACAGAACGTCCCAATAAGTGGGTCTAAAGATGAACATGGATAAGACGAAGATCATGTGTAACTCCAGTTCTAGTTGCTTGCTCTGCACTCGAAGATGTTGACGTGTATATACATATATATACCTGGAACAAACAGTCTAACTAGGTAGGTCCAACTTCGAGAAAGAGGTGTCTTGTCGAATCTAGCTCGGCTGTGCAGCGTTCGAGAAGCTACGCTACATCTTCTCGTCGTCCAATATACCGCAGTGTCTCAAGACTAAAGGCAACCAGTGTGTATTGCCAGTGATGACATACGGAACTGAAACGTGGTTGCTCACAATGTGCCTCATACGAAGGTTCAAAGTCACAAAAAGGACCATGAGTCCATGAAAAGAGCTATACTCCGAGTTTCTCTACGCGATCGAATCAGAAATAAGGAGATCCGCAGAAGAACAAGACATAAGTAAGTCTTCAAGTCACTAAAATTAAGTGAATAACAGTAGACGGGGTACATTGCTCGTAGAACCGATGGCCGATGGGGCAGTAAGGTTCTGGAGTGGCGGCCATGTACCGGAAGACACTGGGTAGGGAGGCCCCCAACAAGGTGGACCGATGGCCTGGTGAAGGTCGCAGGAAGCCGATGGATGCGGACAGCACACGACCGGACATCGTGGAAAGCCTTGGGGGAGGCCTTTGTCCACCAGTGGACCTCTATAGGCTGAAGAAGAAGATGATGAAGATTTTACGCTTCTGATGTTCTACACCGTCCTCACATGCAGGCAACCAAAGCAAATTCTGATGTCGCCACAGTTTTAGACGTTATTTTGATTGAAAAGACTGTAAAAGCGGAATTGTTTTAATTTACTTAATAATCTTATCCTACTAATATTAGATTAGAATTCCAGATTATATTCTCGTGTTCTTTGAGTGAACTCGCAAGAGTTTTATTAAATATTGTTACTTATGTTTAAGAATCAGTGTATGTATATAATTATTTGTATTAGTGCATAATTGCACTGTCGCATTAGGGTAAAACCTGTAAGGACAGCTGTAAACTGATAAATCAATCAATATATAGTATAAAACAAAGTCGCTTTCGCTGTATGTCCGTATGTATGCTTAGATCTTTAAAACTACGCAACGGATTTTGACGCGGTTTTTTTTAATAGATAGAGTGATTCTTAAGGAAGGTTTGTATGTATAATAAATGCATAATATAGTAGAGAAACACTGAGAAATCTAAAAAGCGCGATAAAACCGAACTCCACGCGGGCGAAGCCGCGGGCGGAAAGCTAGTAAATAAATAAATATTAGAACCGCGAAACTTTATGAGGATGCATGGACATATCTTTGTTCCTCTTTCATGCAAAAATACGTATTTGGAATAAAGGCTCATAGATAGTTCGCCTCGTCTTTTATACCGCATACATCGAAGGAGTGGAACAATTTGCCAGCGGCGGTGTTTCCGTCTGACTACAGTTTAAATGTCTTCAAGACTAGAGTAAATAGGTCCTTAACAAACTACCACGCTTTACCATCAACGATTGCATCACTACTTACCAGCTAGTTATAGCTAGTATAAAGTTAAAAAAAAAAAACTAATAACTCAGTAACTTATTATGCCGATATTTCCATGATCGTGACTTGTTTGAAATAATCTTTGTCGAGTTTGAAGTACTTTTCTCGGTGGTAGGCAGAACTTACCACCCACCAGACAAAGTCTTGCCGCCAAGCGATTCGTCGTGTTCCGGCATGATGTCTAGTGAAGCCGTACTGAGGACGGGTCTGAGCAGTTGTGTTGCGATGTGTGGCGAGTACGATGCGCTAAATGTGGTTGTGTCGGGAGTTTGGTCGTGGAGAGTCTCCAAATCAATCTCCCTCTAGCGCAGCATTGTTTGGTCGTGTTGGTCTTGGGTTTAACATTGCATCACCTCGCTCAACTGCCGTTATCCTTCCTATTCCTTAGTTTTTGTTAATAGGCTTAATAAACTAGTGCGTTTTACCATCAACGATTGCATCACTGCTTACTATCAAGCGGGGTTGCAGTCAAGCACTAGTTTATAATTATGTATGTAAAAAAAAAAAAAAAAATTTCGTAAACAAAGACTCGAAGCATTTGCTTCGAGTCTTTGTTTATGTCAAGTCCTTTTCGCCTTACCTGCCCTGATCACATATTGCTAAAAGTCTACGCCGTAAGTAGTTATTCCTTTCTTCTCCTGTGAGCCGCCATCTTGAAATTTACTCACTACGGCTTCATGTATATTATATCGATGTTTGC
The DNA here is from genome assembly GCA_017933935.1 of Sesamia nonagrioides. Lineage (NCBI taxonomy): Eukaryota > Metazoa > Arthropoda > Insecta > Lepidoptera > Noctuidae > Sesamia > Sesamia nonagrioides. The sequence continues at coordinate 661,841 of JADWQK010002452.1, read as the reverse complement.
AAATAAACAATTGGACAGTTACTTGAGCCATATTTGTCCCAAAGACAATGCTTTTATATTCGGTCAGAATTAAACACGGGCAGAATTTCATATCGAAGTGCGTCGCAAATATAACTAGTAGTAAAAGAACTTAAGCACTCAATAACAAATAGTAATCTCATTCATTATCATTAATTTAAGAAGACAGTTACCTATTATAATATCAATGATCATTAAATTAATGACCTACAAATACTAAGTTAGTAACGGGTATTATTTTACAATGTATAGCAGCTAACATCAGTACCTAACTATAAAGTTGTATGGCCGCTGCATTTTACGAGTGTGGTACACAGCATGGGAAAACCAGAAGGCTCACTTCTATCAATATACCTTGCCCAGGTCCAGCACACTAATTGAGTAGATTACACACTATTAGGTACTACCGATCAATTTGTAGCATATTCCTAATCCATTGCTACAAGGTAAATTACGCAATGAATGTTGTTGAACTGTCAAAATAAAACCCATTGCTATTGATAGTGTGTTGCGTAATTACCCTACATGTTAACAGTTTTTCGACAGCTGACTTAGAACGTACGTATTTCAGATTACGTAAGTATAAGTTTATTATAAAATGCGTAATAGAATAAATAATATGTAAACCGCCTTATCTTATTGAATTATCTTTATTATGGCTTCTTACATACACTATAATACTGTTTCTTTTTAATTATTTAATCTAGTGCTTGACTGCGACTCCGACATCATCCCGCCGCATGGTGAGCAGTGATGCAATGTCGACGAAGCGAAACGCTTCTTCCAGATCTTAGTGGTTAACAAGTTAGGTGTGGATACCTACTTGACCGGTGTGGGCGCGGTCCTTAAGACGGTGACCAGTCCGACGTCTGACCGTGTCCCAGAGGATCCTGGCCGTTCGGCTAGTCCGGGGATACCGCATTGTCTTCGCTGAGGCGGCGTCCCTCCTGAATTGACGCCATGGGATCTGGAGGTTGGTGATGTCGCCACCTAGTGCTGGGCAAATTAGCGGCGGTAAATCCCCTCTTTGAGGAATGGCTAGAGGAGAAGCACCACGGCGACCTCACCTTTCGCCTAACGCAGGTCCTCACCGGAAACGGCTGTTTCAGGAAGTACCTATTCCGGACAAGGCGGGAGGAAATGTCAGGGGGTCACCACTGTGGGGATCGCTCTGAGGACACGGTGGAGCATACGGTGGAGGTCTGTCTGGCTTGGGCGGAGCACCGACGGGTCCTTGTGGTAGCGATCGGCGTCGATCTCTCACGTCCGGCCGTGGTCCAGGCGGTTTGGAGCGAGAGTGCATGGCAAGTCGCTACCTCCTTCTGCGAAACAGTGATACTGGTAACGGAGGAGTAGCGGTAGCGGGAATCTCAGCGCCTTCACGCCTCTAGCCGCCGCAGAAGATGCCCTGATCGGGAGACAACATCGAACTTCCGGTCACCGTAGGCGGAGAGCACGGGGCAGCTCGCCACCCGGTAAGGACCACGCCCGAGTCGACGGTGCATTGTGTATCACACACGCCTGGGACAGGGTTGCGGGTTGGTTGAAGATAATCCGTGGCCCTGGTGCACAGGCATGTGAAGGAACACGGGTGGGTTTTAGCCAGTAAAAGTCTGGCACGCCCTTCCGCTCCGCCCAGAGCGGGAGAGGTCATTTATGATTTCCCATCCACACCAAAAAAAAAACGGGTGGATACCTACTCGCCGTAGGATGGGTTGTCAGATGATGAAATGGTGATGGGGGAATTAACTCATGTAATTGCTGCACACATTCTCAAAATTGCATCCTAGAGCCGAAAGCCTGACTACCCTGATCCAGGCTTTGTAGCTATTGACCTTTACGAAATATAAATCACCGATTAACCTATTCGCATGCCTCTCCCCTGAGTCCAAAGCTGTTAGATAGCAAACCAAAGCTGCTAGATGGTTTAGTGGCTACCACCTACTACTAGCTAGCAAGACTGACCAGCTGACTAGCTGTGATGGGTATTGATACCAATAAATGATAGATTTCATGATTTTTTGGGGCAACAACAGCTGGCTATGTTGTTATCTAAATTATGTGTTGAAAAAAAATTGTTTTCTATTATTTTATGTATCATATCTGTAAAATTTGTACAGAAAAAAAACGATTTTTAAGCTCTTATTTTTATTTTTTGAAAGGTAAGATTATTTATCTCGCTTTCTAAAAAATAAGAAAAAATAGTTTTATACAAAAATTACCCATTAAACAACGTGTTGAACAATTGACTACGTTACAAATTACACACTATTGCGAAGTTCTGGCTGTCTCGTTTGTCAATTTCACAGGATATCCCTTGTAACTCCATGTATCTCATACCGGTGTTATGGAAGTCCAAATTATAATACTAGCACCCTTTAATTGTGATGACGTCACGCGAGGTGACATAATTGTCGCTATGCCAGGGCTGTCAGTAATTGCACCAATTAAATAAACTGGCTATATCCTAAAGTTGGGTGTGCCTGTTGCTTCTTGGGTGAGAATCACTAATATACTTACTTAGGTGTCGGTAAGTAATTAAAAAAAAACATCGTTACATGTTGAACCAAAGAAATACTGAATGATTTTGTTATAAAGTAGTTTTGAAGTACTTCATCATTATGATTTTAAAGTCGATGAAACGAAAACGCGACTCTTAAAAGAGACAGATCACCCCTCCAATTAACTTCAAAAGATCATCTTAATGCGAGCAACCACAAACCAGACCTCAATAAACTATTCAATATTACATAAAGTACCATGTCATGCTTGTACATGTCGCAGCCATCTGGTTAAATTAGCCGTTTAACACGTTCGCTGCGTTGTGTGGTCATATTGGCTCATAGCTAACTTTCATTCAGTGCGCACCGCAAAATAGCGTTTACTCACCCTGGTGCGGAAGGTATAACTTGGGGTGCTGCTATCGTAGAAAAGAGATACATATACCGTTGTTATTGTCGCTAGAACGTGAACAACTCAACATTTTTCAAAACTCGTGAACCAATTTGACCTCACCCGCACTTAAAAAAAAATATTTAAATCTGATGCGGTGTGTGGTCAATATGACCACGCGCTCCCCGCACCCCATATCCGCACTAGAGGATGCGCGGGCGCCATTTTATGACGTTAGTGGTGTGCCACGTCGTCATCCGCGACGACGTGTTGTTTTGAGCGGACCAAATTTAGGTTATATTTACAAGATGCACTGGCTGTTACAATAAATTAAGATTAAGGCTTTCTAGTATTGAAACAGGGAAAAAAGTAAAAAAAAGTGCCTACTCTCTGCAGACAATGTCAAAATCATTTATGTTTGCCATGTTTCAATGAAGAACACAAGTAATTATACAGTATGTTAACTAACAGAGGGCGTTCCCGTTAACCCGAAATAGTATAGCATATATACATGCTAAAAAAAATATTTCCATTCGAAAACAAAATGTTTTAAATTTTTTTCCAATATGAAAATATTCAATAAAAATTTTAAATTGACATGTAAAAGAAACATACTGTACACGCGAACATGAAAGACGGCAACGTCGCAATTTATTTATACATGACGACTACTATTTTGATTTAAAACAGGAGGTTTCAAATTTATTTTCAATTATAATTTTTTTTTATTCGGATTTTTTATGCTTATTTTTCTATGCTGATATTTTTATTTTAATCTATTAATGATATATATTAACGAGTTTAAGGGAACGCCCTCTGTTATTTAACATACTGTATAATTTATTTTTTGAATAATAAAAATTAACAAACAAGAATCAAGAGTTTTATTTGCATTAAACTTTTTCACATATTTTACAAATGTATTCGGTATGTAAATAGAAAGTGATCAAGTTTATATTAAATATTATATTTATATTCTCAGTAGGTACGTAAAAATATTATAATAGAACAAATTTGTTTTTAAAAATTTTCTCTATTATTCAAATTAAGGATTTTTTTTACTGTTATCGTTAGATAACATTCTCGATAGTAATTAGGTGCCCCCGTGCCTCCCATCACTAGTTTTTTGTTATATTTAGTGCGTTGTGTGGTCAAAATGAATTCATAAAATATTTCTCTTCTGTAGCACAGACGCAAAGGGCAAACTAAAAACGCAGCTGGTTATATATTGCTTATATATTGGTCTTTGACCTACATATAAAAAAAATATTAAAATAACTATATGAGGTACTGAAAAAACCCATATCAAAACAGAAACGTTTGAGGTTAATTAGACCACACGATGCACTGCAGGAAAGTCTTCTATGTGCCAAGATGACCTCTTGACGCACCAGCTGAAAGTACACTGAAAAATGTTACGCAGCGAACGTGTTAACTAACCACCTAGCCTTTTAACTAAACGTTGGCCAGCCTGAATGATATTCTGAAATCAGTTCTAACGTTAGCAATAAATTATAGCGAACGTTAAAACTGCACCAATCACGTATTAGCCGAAATGGTGACAGTAACTAAACCAGGGCATACCGATCCAACTGTGATCAACTGCATGCCGAGAGAGTAAAACGAGGCGCGCACCACTTCCAAAAGCCAGGCGGTTGACTGAACGGAAATTAACCAGTAGGCTGCGACAAACAGAGAATCGTTGACGTGCTAACTGCGCTGCTGCGACCCTAAGGTTCTTAGTTGCTAATAAGAAATGTCCACAAATGTAAGAACAACCTTCTCTGTGGCCTCGATGGCAGTAGATTCCATTGGATGGTATATGATTATTTGAGTACTACGTTTAGTTATCTCAGTAGCCAGTATTTGCTGCCATTCCAGGGTCAATAGGAAGTTTTGTGGTGATATCGTGATATTGTTTCTTCCGTTATCTTGTCTTCATTGTAAGAGCCCTTGAAAATTTTTCTTCGTAGTTCCTTAGTATCATAAAATAACGCCTGTAATTCCTGGAGGGTAAGGCTGAGGACAGAACTTTATGTAGTACACCCAAAAATCGCCAGTTATGTTTAAATCCAGTGGTTATGGTTCGTTCCCATATCCTCCCGTGGGTGTCGTAAGAGGCGACTAACCTAACTCTCAGCAGGGAAGCGGGCATCAGCGCTTCTCCTGCGGAATATCAAATTATTCCGATCCCCAACCCGCCTGCCAAGAGTGGGTATTATGGCAAACCCCCGCAATGTGGAAATCCTTGGGAGACCTCTATAGGCTTAAGAAGAAGATGGTTCGTCAGAAGCCCGAAGATCAGACAATTATTCTTACCAAAGATCGTTTTACCCCGTTGCTGGGTTGTAAAGTAAAGTATAGGCAATCGCTCCATCTAAAATACTAGTATTTATCTGGATCCAGGTAGAATAGAAGTAGACTTCGAAAAGAGTTGGGGAAAAAAAGCAAGGCAGATGCTGAAATACAGTAGTTCAAAGTAATAAATCCTTTGTGATTTTCCGCTATCTAACACGTGTTCCGAAACGCCCTGTCTACGTAACTGTCAAATCTTATCTGATTGCCTTGTTCTTACCGAAAAAGGAAGTAGTAGTGCCAAAAGTTATCATATGTTTGTACTTCTATAATTTTTTTGCCTTTCCTGTTTGAAGATCTTACTGAATTTTAGCTGATATAGCAGTCTTTTTATTAGTCAAAGAATTCAGGTAGGTGACGAGTTACGGAATAGTCCATAGTCTTATAGTCTGGTTACGTAAACAAATATAACTTTGACTCCTATAATATAATGAAGTTCATTTAACGTTAAAACTTCTGTTACTTTTATAACTTTTTCAAGAGTCACTCTAAATTCAACTTAATAACCATTGATTTCAATGGTTATTAAGTTGAATTTAGAGTGAGCCATATGTAGAAGTATTAAATTGATTTCAATTTAATATTTCTGCATATAACTAAAGTATTAATTCCGCCTTTAAGTCTTTTTGTGCGAAAAGTTTAAATAAATAAATTACCTACAACAAGAGTAGCTCGCGTTTAGAACGAGTCTCCAAATCGAAATAAAAGATAGCTAAAACAACAAAAACAGTTCCAAATGAAGTATGTGGACCGTTAAAAGACAAATTAATATATTCGTAGCAACAAGTGCTACATTTACATATAATCATGATAGGTGTGAGAGGCCGGTGTCAGTGTGTTTGCACAGCAGTCTACTCATTACACAATCTTGTGCGTGAAACATCGCGATATTTAAAACGTTTTACAGCTTTTATTACAGTTTATTGTGAGTTGTCTTATGGTTTCGTGAGTACTGTTATCATTCTGCCAACTTTAATAACTGACTCTTCTACGTTCGTCACTCTGGGTAGTACATTTAGCGCATTATTGTTACCATCCCTATGTTGGCCACCTTCTTCTATTTCTTTCAGATTGTCATAAATACTGTAATCATCAAATATTCGATGAGTTCCTCTGTTATCGATCCATTTCATCATGACCTTTAATCAATACAGCCTGTTGATATCGCTGTTACGGTAACATTTTACGAATGTGGATGTGATGTGGGTAATAAATGTCTTGCCATGGTTCCTCCGCCGGGCCGGAACAAGCGGAGTAGACCAAAGAAGTGCTGACTTGAAGAGAAGAAGAATGGAAGACAATGACCAGGAAAACGGAACCCGGGCTCTGACGCGGAAAGATGATGCTGGAGAATCAATACAGCCTAAGCATAGCAGTCTACTGCTAGAAGTATGCTTCATCTAAATAACGTCACGACACCCCGTCCTCCGCCTTCCTCATCCTGTTTGTCCTAGTCAAATCCACGTTCTGTACATTCGGCTCATCTAACTGGTGTTTTTCTTGTCTTCAATTCGTCTATATTCATTCAACAAGTCTCAGTTTATTATGACTGGTTTCCCAAATATAATTTCCAGACAGTTTTATAACGGATTTGACGCCGGTCCATTCATGGGTCCCAAAACGCATGCATTCAAACAATTGTCCGACAAATAAGTTCATTCACTCAATACACATTTAAAGCAGACATCGCCGAACTTCCTCTACGTGTGCGGAATCAAAACCATTGTCCAAATATCGAGATGATGACCAGAATTGTGATGGTACTTGAATCGAGCCGTTGTGACCTGGGGTTTAAATGTAGTGTTTTGATTTTAGGGCTAGCAGACAAATAATACGTTCTTTGTTTTTTAATTATAGATAATCATTTTCTGCAACCAAAGTGTCTGCATTTGAATGGCTAGTGAATTTAAATTCTATGGAATGTGACCATTTTTTATGCTTGCTTTATACGATTTGACCCACTTTAAAATGACAGATTTTGTTCAAACTTTGCAGACCTTTCAGGGGTTGGCGACATTAGAATTATTTAATAAGTACGATATATAGTATAATTATGTTAGTATATCGAGTATAATTTTAATAAAAGTTGCTAATTTGATTTATGTAGTAGTAGGGCAAACGCTGTGACGTTATTTTGTAATGGCAGCACGTGGACAGCGTCGTTTTGAAAGTGTGGATTCACGAACGGTCGCTTCGCTTTGAGGAGCGGACTAGGGCGCTTCTCCGGGGCGAAACTGTCGGTTTGCCTATTTAAATTGTTATTGTCAAGATTGGAGGGTATATTCACGCTTCGTGTTTGAATTCAGAACTTCACCTAGAAATGGAGCCCTTAGCACCACACCAAAATAGTCACGACCCTATCGCTCTGCCGTCGCTGACGTCGTCAGGGATAAGGCAAAAAAAAAATGTTTCTCAATTATTACATTACGAAATAATTCACAATATTACAATGTAATTCGTACGCTAAGAACTATGTATTTTTTTAAACCATAATTCATTTTGTGTTATTTTTCTCCAATTTTACTAGTTTATAGCACGAGCTTCGTCATTATGAACCAGTTTAAGGTATTCATAATCAGATTACACTATGCCACCGGCTAGGACATAGGTGTCCATCACTCTTCGAGAAGTGGGCTGTAACGGGCGTGGTGTAAGTTAATAGATGTTACATTTCATCGAATTATCGGACATGCGAGTTTCCTTACTATTTTTTTCCCTCATCGAAAATATTGAAACTAACAAACATTCTATTCAACATTTCTTTAAAGTGTCAATTTGTGTGACTTGTCATATTTAACTAAACGGCTTTTAATAGTACTTAATATTTCAGTCTCTGATGTAATATCACGCATAATTAAGCAGGAATTCCAAACATATGCGTAGAGGCAATAACTTTCGCTAATGTCTTCTGGCCAAAAAACCCCTAATTCTGCTAAAACTAATGTTCAGTAGTAAAACATTATTTATTCAGTGCCAGATAGCATTCTGTGTTATCAGCTGAATTTGACAAGCGTAAACAGTGACATTGTTTCAAGGCAATTTGTATTTGATAACTGAACGACCCATCTTGGAGATGATTCAGGGTTGTCAGTTTCTGAACGCTTTTTGCACCGATAAAAATGCTGTTGTTTGTTTAGTGAGAATTTCAGATGTATGTTTTTAGTGATTTTGTGTTTCCAGTCTCTTCAAGTCATTCATGTCAGTTATCTTGTACATTTTATCTACTAACATCGAGTTTCTTTAAAATTTCAGTGATACCTCTTCTGATTTGTACAGACGACAACCTGTCAAATTTCTTTATTAGATTTTCAAGTTTATCGTTAATGCATTAAGACTCAAGGTTGATTTAGCATTTTGACAGTTTCGGGTAGGTTGACCTGCTTTCGTCCGTACCAATAAATATACCTTCTTTTATTCTAACTATAAGTTTCTTTCAGGCTCTTCCTTGCAGCTGTGTTTCCATTACCATGTTTGACTGCTACTTTACTTCTAAAGTCAATCTAAACCCAGTCTTAAAATACAAGGCTTGTCACCTGATTGTCAAAACCAAACAACACATTTATTTCTTTACTAAAATTGTCTATTTCGTTAACTTATACGGTGCCACTTCTAAGTGGTAGTCTTCTCCATTGAGTTACATATCTTCAATTTCAACAAAAATTTCAGTAAAATTACGTAAATCATCACCTAGGAACTGTGTACTTTTATAAAGCTGAATAATCTTGATATGTGACATCGCTACTTCACCACTCATACCTTACTAACCCAATTCCGCTCAGCTGATGAACACTGGCGTCAAAGATAAAAGATAAAAGGTTGATACACTCTGTTTGCGTTATATTCCTAGATCAGTCAGTAAAAGATAATTATAATTGTTACTAATTGGCAAATTGGCTCGTAAGATGATTGGCGCGTCATTAATTTTGTTCTTGATACAGACTGCTGAGTTGTTTATAGAAATTTACGTAATCTTCTAATCTTGTTGGATAATATGGCGACATTAGTAGCTTCTAAGCCTTTTTCAATAACGCTTTCTTTAACTAACTTTTTACTTTTGTAACAAAAACCCACTAAACTCCGATTCAGCTGGTACTGTTTTGATGAAATCTGCTATGGGGATACTTTGAGCTAAAAATAACTACAGGCTTTAACTTCACGTACTTTTTATCGGCATACCACTCAGACGAAGCCACGAACGCAAGCTAGTGGATAATATTTTGAAAGCAAATCTGTGGTCTTTTAAACTTAGTGTCAACCATGTTTGTAGGTCATGAATATAATATTAGCTGCTTACGGCTGTTCATATTTGCCTTATATGTATTATTATTTAGTAGAATAGTTAATTCTGGGGTTTATTATTATATTAGATATATTATATATACATCTTGTGACAGACAGGGTATAATTTTTTTTTATTTTTTTATTATTATTTATAAACTAGTGCTTGACTGCAATCCCGCCTGATGGTAAGTAGCGATGCAATCGTTGATGGTAAAACGCACTAGCTTATTAAGCCTATTCACTCAAAAAAACTGAGTGAATAGGAAGGAAGACGGCAGTTGAGCGAGGTGATGCAATGTTTAACCCAACAACATGACCAACGATGCTGCGCCAGAGGATGATCTGGAGACCCTCCACGACCAAACTCCCGACACAACAACATTAGGCACATCGTACCCGGTACACATCGCAACACAACTGCTCAGACCCGTCCTCCGTACGGCTTCACCAGACATTAGCCGGAACACGACGAATCGCTTGGCGGCAAGTCTTTGTCTGGTGGGTGGTAACTTATGCCGGCGGCTGATGTTGTGTGTACATATCAAAAGCACGGCTCCTTTGGATAAATTCAAAAGATATTGTAAGGGTATTAATTTAACACTGTATATGCTATTCGTTTCTGGATGTCTAAATTTACGTTTTTTATTACCTATTGGGGGCCCTCCTTATCACCTAATCGTCGTTAATCATACGAGTAGATAATGTCTATACTTGTTCCTTATCAAAAGTCTATGCCGTAGAACTCACGTAAAACCTCAATTCTTTTGTTCAAAATGTTTTATTGTCACTATAGATAAGTACAAGGCAATACTATAACAGTTCTTTTTTATCTAAGACAATGCGATAAACTATCTAATTTACCAATTAGATAATATGCGTTGTCGCTACTGTACTTATCCATGTATGTGTCGCAGTTAAGTGGTTTAATTAGACGTTTAGTCAACCGCCTAGCCTTTGGAAATAATGCTCGCCTCGTCTCACTCTCTCGACTCGCAAGATGTTGAGCCATTTCTTTAATCTATTTGATCGGAATACCCTGGCTTAGTTACCGCGACCGCGTTCCAACCTAGACTAAAATTCAGGGCGATTGTTGTTGGCCTCCGTTTAGTTACACGTCTAGGCGGTTAACTAAATGGCTTATGAAATCAGCTAGCTGTGACATGAATAACCTAATTCTTTCGCCCGAACTATGACACACTGACCTATAAGTTAAGGCTTATTTTAAACCTCTTTTTAGTGCAGACACTACTATTACCATCAGATAAAGTATTACCGCCACGCGTTTTGTTGTGTTCCGGTAATGTCTGGTGAAGCCGTACCGAGGACGGGTCTGAGCAGTTGTGTTGCGATGTGTGCCGGGTACCTACGATGCGCCAAATGTTGTTGTGTCTGGAGTTTGGACGTAGAGGGTCTCCATATCAATCTCCCTCTGGTTTTAACATTGCATCACCTCGCTCAACTGGCCTCTTCCTTCCTAATCACTCAGTTTTTTTGATTGAATAATCTCTTAATAAACTTTACCATCAACGATTGCATCACTGCTTACCATCAGGCGGGATTGCGGTCAAACACTAGTTTATAAATATAAAAAAATGAAACAATTAACCCCTTTTTAATAATAATAAAGTGGATTTAAAGAGTTTCGTCACAAGTCATTCCAGAAAAATATTTCGTCGTAACACGAAACCCAGACATCAATGGTCACGACAAACTATTTTCAAATGGTGCAATAAACTGACCCATTTTCGCGTCAGCCCTGGCAGGAATGGGCGTTTGAAAATGGCGCTTACGTTCGTCTCGGCGACGTCTGCGCAGCGCGTATTCCGTGCGCATCCATCCTTTCCGCCGGCGCGCGCAATGTCAACAAACTCAGCGAGTCAGCTCCGGACGCAGGAATGCAACGACCACGGAACATATACCGTGGAATAGAAACAGAAGGTCCATAGCAACACCAGATATAACTAGTTCACGCACACATAGATGTTAGACTGTGAACAATATTTTTAAATCACCTTTACTACAGTTTGTCCGTTCTGTCCTTTACATGAGTCAGAAACTATTCTATTTCATCATCTAAAAGATCAGCTTATTAAAATTTATTTAATCTATAGGACCGTATTGATCAAATCAATTTTGATAAGCTGATCTTCTGTAACCTCTTATCTAACAAGTGTAAAGACGGTGCATTGTGCGCGTGCGCTTGTCACGGTATATGGAATATAAATAGGGTGTACCCTTTTTACTAGTTCCTTTTATTGCGTCATTATATTAAAAATATTACGAGCTAATATCGTCTTGATCGCCACCATTCTGAATATCGTCTGGATTACCACCATTATAGATATTTAGTTCCTCTATGACGTCAGAGGTGGATTGATCATATTCTCAAGCAAATGTGACTTCAATTCGTATGTGTTGGAATAATATTTGTGGTCTAACACCTCTTGGATATAGGTGTCAAAATAGACAAAGTTCATATCTTTGTAGCTCGTGCTTGTTTAAAAATGCTGTTTGCTAATTTGATCTGTCAAAAATTCTCACATAGTTCTTATGCCAATAGGAACCAATAAAATAGGTGTTGTGTTTGTAATTCGTTGACGAGTTGTTCACTAAAAGCTTTTTGCTGTCAAATCTTTATTTTATTGCAATTTTATAGAAGCAGTAAAATAATATGTGAAGTTATTACATATTTTTGCACTGTTTGAATAAAATGCCAAGCAAATAGAAATGATAGTTATGTTATATTTTGCATGTAATCTAGATCTTGAAATCTGGATAAAACAAAGTAAATAAGTAGTAAGATAATCTACTTTTATTTTATAAAAATATCTATAAGGATTTCGCAACAATTTTTTCAAACCGAATTGAATTTCTTGGGCTTTATTTTTATAAAGCCCAAGAAATTCAATTCGGTTTCCGTCATGGACGCAGATGAAAAACCCAGTTGATTTTTAATTATTTTATTTAATTAAAACGGTACAATAGCAATTACATTAATTAACATGGAGACAGAAATATAAATTAAAAACTAAGATGAAACAGTGTACTCCCTCGCATACTTTCTTTCACAGAACACTAGACATACACGCATAAGCTTACTCCATTCAGCCACTATCACGCCACATTCAGGTAAGTCCCCTCTTTGAGGAGTGGCTAGAGAGGCGCCACGGCGGCCTCACCTTCCGCCTGACGCAGGTCCTCACCGGACACGGTTGTTTCGGCAGGTTCCTGTTCCGGATAAGGCGGAAAGAAACGCCAGGGTGTCACCATTGTGAGGATCGCCTTGAGATCATGGTGAAGCATACGGTGGAGGTCTGCCCGGCTTGGCATTCAACACCCTTAGATTACGACCGACCGGATTCAGATCTGGCTACAGTTTCTGCCGGGAGTTGCGCAAACAGATTGTGCCTGCGGCTCTGACGGTGACCGATGTATTTGTCAGGCACAAATAGTCGGTAGAAAACACCATGGAACTCTGGGCAGTCTAAAAACATATATCCCCGCAATGTCTCACAAGCTACAGTGAGCTGGTCGTAATATTTAATCGTTCTTCTTCAGCCTGTAAAGGTCCACTGCTCGGCAAAGGCCTCCCCCAGGGCTTTCCACAATGACCGGTCTTGTGCTGCCCGCATCCATCAGCTTCCCGCGACCTTCACCAGGTCATCGGTCCACCTTGTTGGGGGCCTCCCTACGCTGTGTCGTAAAATAAAGAAGCACCCTAATTGCGTAAGACATTATTACTATCAGTTGGAATAATTTCGAAGCATATTGCTAATCCATTGCTCTATATGTTCGAAAAAATGTTTGCTAAACAACATAAATAACGCAATGGATGTTGTAGAACTGTCATTATGAAACCCTTGCTACTGATAAAGTGTTACGCAATTACCCAGCTGGATCTACAACGTGTAACATAAAGGGTATATACATAAGAAAGGCATGGCATCTTTACATGATATCAAACGATATTTGAAGGGTTTTTAATCCTAAATCCTATCCCTTTATGTTAGGAAGTTATGAGGAAAAACACCGCCTGTGATAGGCTACTATCATACTAGTCGCACAGATATATTGAAGACATTTATCGGATTTTGGCAAGTAACGTGACGGGTAACGTGTAGTTATTAACGTATGTAGTGTGCTGCCACGTTTGTTATGATTTTATTTTAAGAAACACACGAAACCGAAAATTTGGTACCAATTTTTTGAGTATTTTATTTTGAGTTGAAACCCTTCAGATATCTTTTGATATCATCTAAAGATGCCATGCGCTTGGTATGTATATACCCTTTTTGTTACACGTTGTATAGAAATTGAATTGAGTTGTTAATAAATTAATAATACTATTGACTATTTAGAATTATAAATAGAAATGATGTGGGTTGAAGAGAGGCTTGAAAGTTTAGAAATGCAATCCTTTCGAAGTTGTTGAGTTTATACTCCACGGAATTAGGTAGTTTACTAAAGATAAACAAAGAAGTTATAGTTCTAATTTACCCAATATAATTCGTTAATAATAAAATTGTAGAGTACAAATGTGACAGCATGACAGCCGAAATGACTGGTATTACTTTTTTTTTTTTAGGATGGGAAATCATCAAATGACTTCTCCCGCTCTGGGCGGAGCGGAAGGGCGTGTCAGACTTTTACTGACTAAAACCCACCCGTGTTTCTTCACTTGCCTGTGGGACGGGCAGGGCCACGGCAACCAACCCACAACCCGCAACCCTGACCCAGGAGGCATCGGTCTTCGTGGACTCCGTCACGATGTGCTGAGCTGACATCTCTTTGAGGCGCACGTGAAACACGACGCGCCGTCGACTCAGGCCTGGTCCTTACCGGGCGGCGAGCTGCCCATTGCTCACCGCCCGCAGGTCCGCGCCTACGATGGCTGGGAGTTTGGTGTCATCTCCCGACCAGGGCGTCTCCTGCAGTGGCTAGTGGCGTGAGGGCGCTGGGATTCCCGTTGCCTCAGGCGCTCCGCCTCCTCCTTTGCCAGCATTACTGCTTCGCAGAAGGAGGTGACGGCCTGCCATGCACTCTCGCTCCGGACCATGGACTGGGCCAGGGTCGGACGCGAGAGATCGCCGCCGATCGCCGCTACGAGGACACGGCGGTGCTCTACCTAAGCCGGGCAGACTTCCACCGTATGCTCCACCGTGTATGACTGGTATTACTTACGTTTAGTCGGTTAACTAAGTCAAGTGGAATTTTATTATTTACCTTTGATTCACTACCTAAACCGATGGAGTATCTAGATGGATATATTCAATAGGTAAATTCATTAATCAGCAGTCTCGTTGGTGTTGTGGTCGCGATCACTAATACTGAGCATGAGGTCGTGGTTTCGTTTCTGGGGTCGGTGTTAATGGTTTTTTTTTTTTCGTATTAGCTCTGACCATGAGCTTGAAATATTGGTATTTTTGGGGTTTTGGTATGATACCCAGGAACCGAAAAATACGTATCAAGAGTTAGGTTTCTTTAGATGATATCAAACGTCATTGAGTGGGTTTCTTTATGATATCTTGTACAGATAGAATTCTATCTCTGCCTGTTCGGAAGTTATCATACTTTTTAATACATCTAAGTATATAATACGTGAAATAAATATATAACTTTATCATAATATTGGCAAGTAATGTTAAAAGTTATTGATCTATATAATGCGGTGACACGTATGTTATGTTTTGAATTTCAAATCCATACTAATATTATAAATGCGAAAGTAACTCTGTCTGTCTGTCTGTTACGCTTTCCCGCTTAAACCTCTCAACCGATTTTGATAAAATTTGGCACAGACAATCGTTAGACCCTGAGAAAGAACATAGACTACCTTTTATCCCGGAAAAATTTGATATTCCCGAGGGAAATCTAAAAAGCGCGATATAACCGAACTCCACGCGGGCGAAGCCGCGGGCGGAAAGCTAGTAAATAATATAAGCAACCGATGAAGAGCAAAAGTTACACTGTTTTTCTTTTATCATATCTGTAGATCTTTAAACATACCTACTGATATCTGTTTCATGACAAGTTTTGCCTCGTGTTTATTCATTAAGTTCCTTTAAATCCATACTGATATTATAAATGCGAAAGTAACTCTGTCTGTCTGTCTGTCTGTCTGTTACGCTTTCCCGCTTAAACCTCTCAAACGATTTTGATGAAATTTGGCACAGACAATCTTTAGACCCTGAGAAAGAACATAGGCTACCTTTTATCCCGGAAAAATTTGATGTTCCCGAGGGAAATCTAAAAATCGTGATATAACCGAACTCCACGCGGGCGAAGCCGCGGGCGGAAAGCTAGTATCAATATATATCCCTCCTACATGTATATACAGGAGTATATATTGATATTCAAGTCTATTATATACCTATATCTTCTTCTTCTTCTTCAGCCTATAGATGTCCACTGGTGGAAAAAGGCCTCCCCCAAGGCTTTCCACGATGACCGGTCTTGTGCTGCCCGCATCCATCGGCTTCCCGCGACCTTCACCAGGTCATCGGTCCACCTTGTTGGAGGCCTCCCTACGCTGCGTCTTCCAGTACGTAGCCGCCACTCCAGAACCTTACTGCCCCATCGGCCTTCGGTTCTACGAACAATGTGACCTGCCCACTGCCACTTAAGTTTAGCGACTCGAAGAGCTATATCGGTGACTTTGGTTCTTCTGCGGATCTCCTCATTTCTGATTCTATCACGCAGAGAAACTCCGAGCATAGTTCTTTCCATTGTCTTTTGTGTGACTCTGAGCCTTCTTATTAGGCCCATTGTGAGTATATATATACGAGAAACAGAAACTAAGTAATTACTTAATAATCATAAGAAAACTGGTGGGCGCAAGGTGTAAACAGCCATTGCTTCAACAAGCAATATCGACCAGACCAAGGCCGTCACAAATTATAGCGAATATTAAAATGTGCGTCACATTTTCGTCACTAAAGGATGTGATACATGCCAAGTCGCTAGCAGGTTGGGCGCAAGATTCTGAAGTTAATTTCAAAGTTATTTTCAAAATAATATTAAAAGGGATTTTTAATCCTATCTCCACAGGTTAGGCAGTTATAACAATTTTTTATACATTCATAACAGAAAAGAAAACCAATATCTTCAATTTTCAAAACAAAAACAGCACGTTATCTTGATATTGACAAACAACGTGGAAAGTTATTGACCTATGAAGTGCGGTGACACATATTTGTTATGATTTGAATTAAAGATACATGAAACCGAAAATTTGTATTAATTTTTATGTATCGAGTATTATATTTTAAACTAGCTTTCCGCCCGCGGCTTCGCCCGCGTGGAAATCGGTTATATCCATTGACTAATATATTTTTAAATCGATGATTATATCGCGCGTTTTAGATTTCCCTCAGGAATATCTTTTTTTTTTTCAATAAAAGGTAGCCTATGTTCTTTCTCAGGGTCTAAAGGTCTGTGCCAAATTTTATCAAAATCGGTTAAGAGGTTTAAGCGGGAAAGCATAACAGACATACAGACAGACAGACATTCGCATTTATAATATTAGTATGGATTGATTCCATGTATACTGATTCTATACCATTATATTAAGTGCTTAAAAATAGCAATAGGGTTTCTATGAGGTTTGTATATTATGTAGACAGAAGCCAAGTTCATCAATCTACTACAATATGTATATGTTTTTATAGATTTTCAACTTTATCGGACTAGAGAAGTACAATGTTATTTGAAGTAACGATACTTCAAATATTAAGTGCCGACGAAGTGTCGACTAATAACCGGCTTCAAAAAACTTTTTTTACAAAAAAAATTTAAAAAAGTTGAAACTTAAATAAGTTAGGCGAATCCAATGAAATATATTACTCAATTTGAATATAAAGATTTAAGTGGCAAAATAAAAAAACTTTTTTACAAAAAAACAACCGACTTCCAAAAACCACTACAAAGTGAAAAATAACTAATTTCGGAAGTCGGTGTCTTTGGTTTTGTATATTCGTTTTTTGACACCGACTTCCGAAATTAGTTATTTTTCACTTTGTAGTGGTTTTTGGAAGTCGGTTGTTTTTTTGTAAAAAAGTTTTTATTTTACACTTTTTAGTTGTTAAAAGTACTATGTATTCAGTTGCATCCGATCAGACTGGAATCTGACGCAAATATAGTTGGGAAACGACGTTATTTTGTTTACTTTAATTTTAACCCGTAGGTATTCCCTCAACTGCCTATGGTCTTCATCATCAAAATTACTGCAGACCATTATTTTAACCCAATGGGTGCAAAGGTCTCATCAATATAAATGAATGAAGTCCAACCACAAAGTAGCTACTCTAAACCGTTGAGGAGTTCCCGGAACTGGCCTTTGTCTTCATCATCAGAGCTCTTATGGCAGTCACAACCTATCTAAGTGTCATGTTCTTATCAATACAAATTAATCGAACCCAACACAAGGTAGCTGCTGTGAATTGTTAAGGAGTTCCTTCGACTGTCTCCCGGCTCCATCATCAGATCTACTCCAGACCTTTATTAAACTGTAGTGCTTTAAAATACTTAATGAATATGCTAAGAAATGCGCTAGTCACCCCTGCAATTTTTGAAAGTTCCCCTTGTTTTCTCTGCTCTTCCACTATCAAACCCTGATATCCTATCATGGGACCACCTTGGGATTGTCTTCTTTCCAACAGAAAAATATTTATCAAAATCGGTTCTTAAACGACGAAGTTATGCGCGAACAAACATAAAACAAA
This sequence comes from Sesamia nonagrioides, assembly GCA_017933935.1. NCBI lineage: Eukaryota > Metazoa > Arthropoda > Insecta > Lepidoptera > Noctuidae > Sesamia > Sesamia nonagrioides. The sequence continues at coordinate 643,575 of JADWQK010002452.1, read as the reverse complement.
AAAAAACATATAGGTACGGTCGAATTGAGTAACCTCCTCCTTTTTGAAGTCGGTTAAAAAACTTTTTTACAAAAAACAACCGACTTCCAAAAACCACTACAAAGTGAAAAATAACTAATGTTCGAAGTCGGTGTCAAAAAACGAATATAGGTACAAAACCAAAGACACCGACTTCCGAAATTAGTTATTTTTCACTTTGTAGTGGTTTTTGGAAGTCGGTTGTTTTTTTGTAAAAAACTTTTTATTTTACACTTTTTTGTTGTTAAAAGTACTATGTATTCAGTTGCATCCGGTCAGACTGGAAGCTGACGCCAATATAGTTGGGAAACGACGTAATTTTGTTGACTTTAATTTTTACCCGTACCTTAGTATTCCCTCAACTGCCTGTGGTCTTCATCATCAAATTTACTGCAGACCATCATTTTAACCCAATGGGTGCAAAGGTCTCATCAATATAAATGAATGAAGTTCAACTACAAAGTAAACCGTAAACTGTAAACCGTTGAGGAGTTCCCGGAACTGGCCTTTGTCTTCATCATGAGAGCTCTTATGACAGTCACAACCCATCTAGGTGTAAAGTTCTTATCAATACAAATTAATCGAGCCCAAACACAAGGTAGCTGCTGTGAATTGTTGAGGAGTTCCTTCGACTGTCTCCCGTCTCCATAATCAGATCTACTCCAGACCTTTATTTAAATTGTGGTGCTTTAAAATACTTAATGAAAATGCTAAGAAATGCATTAGTCGCCCCTGCAATTTTTGAAAGTTCTCCTTGTTTTCTCTGGTCTTCCACCATCAAACCCTGATATCCTTATCATGGGACCACCCTAGGAACGTCTTCTTTCCAACAGAAAAAGAATTATCAAAATCGGTTCATAAACGACGAAGTTATGCGCGAACAAACATAGAAAAATAAAAAAAAAGCATATATATACGGTCGAAATGAGTAACCTCCTCCTTTTTGAAGTCGGTTAAAAATAGGACGAGGAGGACCTCCTCCTATTTTGAAGTCCGTTAAAGGTATAAAATTTAGACAGACAGCAATTTTAGACAACCGGTAGAAACAAGGAAAACATGACATTTTGATTTAATTCCCCCATCTCCGTTCTACCATCGGACGACCCGTCGTACGGCGAGTTTCCACCCTTACGTTGTTGACACCACTGCGATCCGGACGAAGCGTTTCGCCTCCTCCTTTATACCGCCTACACCGAGGGACGGGAACAATTTGCCAGCGGCGGTGTTTCCGTCTGACTATAATTTAATTGTCTTTAAGGCTAGAGTGAATAGGCTCTTAATAAACTAGCGCGCTTTAGCATCAACGCTCGCATCACTGCTTACCATCAGGTGGGATTGCGGTCAAGCGGTAGTTTATAAATTATAAAAAAAATATTGTTATTCGTTCAACAACTTTACTATCTAAATCCGTCCCCATTATAATAACTTCTTCTTCTGCAGTCTGTAGAGGTCCACTGCTGGACAAAGGCCACCCCCAAGGTTTTCCATTACATTGGAGGGGTTTGCCATAATCCCCACACATGGCAGACGGGTTGGGGATCACAGCAAGTTGATATTCCACAAGAGAAGAGCTGCTGCCCGTTTCCCTGGTTAGAATTCCCTTACTTGCCTATTACGACACCCACGAGAGGATGTGGGATGGTACTATACTAAGCCCGGTGTACCCGGTATTAATAACTCATCATCATCAACCTTTTATCGTCCCACTGCTGGGCACAGGTCTCCTCTCATACAGAGAAAGATTGAGCGTAATCACCACGCTTGCTCAATGCGGGTTGGCGGATTAATAACAGTATTCTAGCTTCACAGTATAATGTGGTTAAATTCGCAGTTGAATTGTTGCAAACCTAATCATTAACCAAGCGAGGACCAACGAGTTTAACCCGGTCACCTAGAACTAAAATATAATTTTAACATCTACCCACACTACACACTCGGTCAAATATTTGAACTGCGATCAATATCACTTGCTCAAACAATAGTTTGACAGTAAGTAAATCATTAATTCTTTTGTCTTATTAAACCTACATTTCAATATGGCTGTATTTTACTGAATAGATTTACGTCACTAAAGGTCGTTTGATAAGACATGTAAGTTCATATACTTAATTACAATTATTTAGTTTTTACAATGCATGAATCTGTGCTGTCACGCCCCTTATGGCTAGAGGCTAATATTTAGGTAATAAGTTTTTACTTACTTAGATTTATTCTTTGTGATAACTTCTTTTCTTTTCTTTGTTACACATTTTCGGTATTTACCTACTAATTACTCTCCGAAAGCTTACTTGTTCTTGATTTCACTTTCCTGTTCTGTGCTGTACCTGTTACTGTCTCTTGTGCTAACCTAATATTGTTCGTGGAAACTTTTAATTGACCTTCTTTCACTAACTATCTTCTATCTGTATAGCTGTAAGTTTCCTTAAAATGTATAAATAAAATTTCTATATTTAATGTAAATTTTTGTTTTGGTTTTGCTGGTAATTAACAGGCATGGCTAGCTGGCATAAATGGTAAATAATTTAATTCAATGTTCTGTGTTTTGTTGTGCTATTTACATGTATAGTATTTTATGAATTCACGTGTTTTTTTTACTGAACAAACAACTGTACTGCTGAGTTTCCAGAGTCCTGTTCCTGAGTTTCCGCCACTTCTTCCCAGCAAAAGCACGACTAAGTGGCGAAGGGCGGGTGTTTTAGGGAGACTGTCTGATGTAATATTGACGTTCAAAAAATGTTGACTCTCAACCTAATTTGATTAAATGACTTTTGATTTTAATTTTAGACCGACCATTATGATACCTTTATAAAATCTTCATGTAATGTTCTTCTATCTATCTATCATTACTATGTATGCAATGCTTGATTGCATTTCGAATTCCAGGCGAGCAGATAGTATTTTTTAAATATTCGTTATCCAAAATGCACTCGGTCGTTTTTTCACGCACAACCCAGGATTCCATAGTTGGAAAAACACATGTAGGTACATGATGTTAATAACGCCACAATTATCATATATATCAAGTGATATTTTTTGTCTGTACGTCATTACTTACTTCATACATTGTCAATATACATAAATGAGGCATAAACCGCATCATTTTAACGCTTTTCTGGACCGCTACACTAAAAAAATATACACGAATCACTCGCATTCCAGTGGTAAGTAGTTCGAGTATTTACGATTGAAAATACCGTGCGAATATTTCGCGACTCACCTACTGTAAGACATTATTTCATAAAAAATTATCGAAAAACATGGCTTTGAAATGAATATAAAATATTTAAAAACAAACAAAATAATTACAAGAAAATCAAGAATTTTTTACGAATTATGCATTTATTCCAATGTTTAATACCGTTATCTCGAAGTAGGTATGGTAGAGACTTTATCAATGCATCGATAAATGATAAGATAAACGAGAAGAAGTTATCGCTAGTTATTACGTTTTGACACAATCAGGCTAAAAGTTGAATAACTGCGCTAGAATTTAGGTCAAGCTTGCAAATTATTTTTGCTCCAACTTTACAGCTGAGTTTCAGTGTTTCAACAGAAGCACTATATACCTACTCTAAATCATCTTTCGTCAAGCATATTTATACAAGAATTGTATTTTTTCAAGATGTTGATTTTTCTTTCTTGAACTATGTTTTAATTTTTACACCTTATCCAAATTGCCTCTTATATGCCTGCCTAACCTTCCTATCAATACTAATTATGTAAAGAAAGTAAGAAATATATTTTTTTTTCTTTTTTTTGTACGTATTTTTTGTTGTTTTTGTGTTTTTATGTACTAACATAATAACATTATTTTACTATCTATACTAATATATAAAGCTGAAGAGTTTGTTTGTTTGTTTGAACGCGCTAATCTCAGGAACCGGTCCGATTTGAAAAATTCTTTTTGCGTTGGATAGTCCATTAATCCAGGAAGGCTTTAAGCTCATATAACATCACGCTGCGAGCTGCGACCAATAGTAGCGGAGCATAACTAACTCCACGCGAACGAAGTCGCTGGCGGCCGCTAGTTCACAATAAAATTATAAAGGCAAATAGACTTTATAAGACGATCGAATCAGGAATGAGGAGATCCACAGAAGAACGTGAGTAACCGACATAGCCCGAAGAATTGCAACACTAAAGTGGCAGTGGGTCGGGCCCGTAGGACCGATGCCCGATGGGGCCGACGGGTTCTCGAGTGGCGACCATGCACCGGACGACGCAGCGTGGGTAGGCCCCCGAGAAGATGGACCGACAACCTGGTGAAGGTCGCGGAAAACCGCTGGATGCGGGAGGCGCAGGACCGGTCGTCGTGGAGAACCTTAGGCTTATGTCCAGCAGTGGACGTCTTTCGGCTGAAATGATGATGAAATAAAAATTAACTTAACAACACGGCACGCTTTTTGAAGTTCATGAAGTAATGTGAAAATAATAGAAAATTTTCTGCTTTCATGACTGGTTCCTATATTTTTCTCTTATATCATCTCGTTTCTTGTAAGTCTATTTTGTAATCCGCCTACTCATTTCCAAATAATCTTAGGATCATCTAACACAGCATCCTAATTGAGTAAAAAACTATGTATTACTATCAATTGGAATCGATTTTAAGCAAATTGCTAATTCATTGCTCCATATGTTTGAAAAATGTATCTGCTCAACTACGTAAACACCGCAATGAATGTTGTTGAACTATCAAAATGAAACCCATTGCTACTGATAGTGTGTTACGTAATATCCTGCATGTTCAGCTTATTGGCGCCGATTCCCTTGTTTTCAAACTAAACTAAATGGAAGTTCGTGTTCCGGCATGATGTCTGGTGAAGCCGTACGGAGGACGGGACTGAGCAGTTTTGTAGCGATGTGTGCCGGGTACGATGCACCAAATGTTGTTGTGTCGGTAGTTTGGTCGTGGAGGGTCTCCAGATCAATCTCCCTCTGGCGCAGCATCGTTGATCGTGGTGTTAACATTGCATCACCTCGCTCAACTGCCGTCTTCCTTCCTATAATAAACTAGCGCGCTTTACCATGAACGAATGCATCACTGCTTACGGGATTGCGAACAACCACTAGTTTAAAAAAAAATCAGTAGGTTCATCTTTTCCTCCTATTTCATTGCGAAGATTTTAGTTTAATCCTGTCAAATTAAGATACTCCATAGACAATTTGGACGTGACAAAAACATGACTACTACATATATGTAAATACTATACACCAATTTACGTTAGACGCTGACTAATTTCCACTATGCAAATAATTCCATTCTACAAAATCTTCTGTCAAAATCAAAATCAGAAGTCATTTGTTCAAATTAGGTTGAGATTCAACACTTTTGAACGTCAATATTATATAAGACGCTCCCACAAAACACCCACCCTTAGGCACTTCCTAGTGCTTTTGCTGAGAAGACTGGCTGAACAATCTTCACAACAATACAACTCTCTCTTCAGTTAAAAAAAGACAGACTTATACAAGATCATTTGCGTCTATTTAGACTACAAACACCTAGTGTTTCATGTAAATGTGCTTGCGTAGTTTGTAAGACAAAATGGCTGGGGATGATCTGACCCTAGCCCTGACTTACCCCCCTCTAAACCAGAAGCTGTGTACGCTCATGAAAACACTTTATACAATTCTTGCGACCCGCCCCGGCTGCAATGCTGATACTACATAATAATACACTACAGAAAAACTGTGAACGTTGTATGAAAAACCGCCGCGATCGCCGTGCCATGTACAGCCGCAAACGCGACACCCCGCAATTTTTAAATCTGTAATATCTTCGAAAGTATTCATTTAAATCTGCTGTAAATGCTGTAAAGGGCGATATAGATCTATATTGAATCAACAATTTATTTAAGGTATTAAAATAATAAATAATAAAATAGATGAAGATTAATGCTGTATTAGTTTAAATCGCTTCGAAAATTAGCCGGTATTTTTATAAAAAGAGATAGACATATACCATCGCGGACTTTTTGCAGACCTTTTCAATGTGTGCAATATTTAGTACATTATTTTGATGAATCTTATATGGTTCAGACTGCGATTCACTGCAAACGCGGAAAAAATGAAATTATTTACGACATCACATTAGATACCTCAAAAATAATAGTATTTCTCCACAGTTTAATGGATGTTATTATACGTATAAACCTTCCTCTACAACCACTCTATCTAAGTATTAAAAAAAACCGCATCAAAATCCGTTGCGGAGTATTAAAGACTAGCCGCCGCCAGCGACTTCGTTCGCGGGGAGTTAGTTATGCTCCGCTCCTATTGGTCGCAGCGTGATGTTATATAGCCTAAAACCTTCCTGGATTAATGGGCTATCCAACGCAAAAAGAATTTTTCAAATCGGACCAATAGTTCCCGAAATTAGCGCGCCCAAACAAACATACAAACAAACTCTTCAGCTAGTATAGAAGTATAGATTTAATCATGCAAAGGGACATAGGAAAAGAGAAAGTGACTTTGTTTTATAATATGTAGTGACTAGGTAGGTATGTAAAGAAACTAACACAGAACATTAAATTAGATTATTTACCGTATAGCTAGTAAATACTGGTAATCAGCGGAATCCAGTCAGGCTGGAAGGCTAGACACACGATGAGTAGGTCTGGGTCCCCGCTGTGGGATCATTATACTAGGCTGTTTACGCTTTCTCTAATCATGTCTTCATTTCGACAGGGAGGAACTACCTACCCTTATTTACGAAACATAAAGAAGTATAATAAGGTAAAAGTTAGTTGCAAGCAATCCAGATTGTTCATGTACATAATTTCTCTGTGTATCTTCAGATATAATCTTAATTAAGCCGCGGTTACGGTGTAATAATGCGATTAATGATAACTTCTACGTTTCTTGAGCAGTTTGTTGGCTCGTTGGTTTTTTGATGTTGGCGCCACTGTCGCGATGTAAGGCCGAGGACATAGGGCTACAAAAATACATACTGCAACAAAAAAATTAAAATAATGACATTAAAACTCGGTGGTAGGCCATAACATCAGCTGCCGGCAGAAGTTACCACCCACCAGACAAAGTCTTGCCACCAAGCGATTCGTCGTGTTTCGGCATGATGTCTGGTGAAGCCGTACGGAGGACGGGTCTGAGCAGTTGTGTTGCGATGTGTGGCGGGTACCATGCGCCAAATGTTGTTGTGTCGGGAGTTTGGTCACAAAAAAAATCAACGAATGCATCACTGCTTACCATCAGGCGGGATTGCAGTCAAGCACTAGTTTATAATTATAAAAAAAAAATTAAAACTATGTAATAGGAAACGGAGATCCTTGAGGGAGGCCTATGTCACTACTGGTAGTGGACGTCTTTCGGCTGAAGTGATGATGATGATGATGATGATGAATAGGACATACGAAACAAACGAAATTGTGTTAGCTTATTTTCATAACATACTTGCCTGTCCAAACAATAATTTATCAGAAAATACTACCTACATATATGTTATTTTTGTATATGCGAAACCCGAAACACGTGTCCAGTATTTTTATGTAAAGAACTTACATATGTACAAAATTTCAAAAGCTATCATGAAAAATCCCAAAGTTATGAGCATGTTATGTTACCTGGTTGTCCGCACAAAAATATGGTCAACGCGCCGATGGCCCGCTGTCGCCTATAGCGGCGCGACGCGGCGTAGTGGTAGTGCCCTAGGACACTATGATCCTCTGTGATTGTGAACTGTGTTGTGCGCCCGGTAACCACACTGCATCATTTTCTAAATACAATATGTAAAGAAAACCCTGTCCGACCCATAAGGATAATAAAAGTTAGGTAAACAACTGACCAAATATAATATAAAATATTACATAATCATCATAGTAACAATACTAATGAATTTTGAAATAATCCTTTTTTCTCGGGAATTAATTCCAATTTCCCCGAAATTTGGTAATTTTTAAAAAAGTGACAACTCCGGTATTATTATTATAAGCGAATAGCGACGCGACCACGTCACAGGTGCCGCGTGCCCTGCCCCCCGCCGCCCGCGGAAGGGGTTGCGTACCGCACATGTATGTTACCTCTTTTTGCGAAATAATATTTATTTTTTTAGGGGGATTTTTTTTAAGTTTAGCCTGTCTTTGTGGGCATTAGTAGAATCAGTTATCGATACCTAACAATACCTTCACGGATCGGACAGGGTGTTCTTTACATATTGTATATTTGGAAAAAAATATGACATAGTGTAAAAATATTGGAATCGATTCAGTTGCTTATTCTGAACAAACTATATTCAGGTTTCATATAAAGAAAACGTAACGTTGCGTATTATAATAGAGCTCATGACTTTTCACTGTCAAACATGAGAGATATTGAACAAGAGATATTGAAGCATCACACTATCTTTTTAGCCGTTGTACACCAATGTACACTCACCCTTTTTTTTTTTTTTTTTTTTGACGCTGTGGTAATGCATTTACGCACCATACCCCGAAGGGCGTGTGTGGGACTCGCCCAGCCGAAGCCGGGAATACCCACTAAACCCACAGCGGCACAACGACATCGCCTGAGTGGCGGGGTCATGGGAAAATGGCAGAGCCTAACTACCAATCCCCCGCCGGCGATTCCCGCCTAGGGCGGGCCCACAGTGGTCCCTCCACTCCACAGGGAGGGGCCGGGCTGGGTACGTCTTTTTGTGCGAGAAGACGCAGCAGCCAAGGGTTTTTTAGCGAGGTGTCCTTCCTCTTAGCCCCACTCGTTTGCCCGGAGGCAAACGGGGCCCCCAGCTCCTCTCAATGAGGAGACCGGGTTGCCCGACGGTGACCCGGAGTTCGGGTCACGTCAGCCACCTCGAGTGGTGGCCGACCCGCCGCACGTGTGACCGCCGAAGCGGTCCCCGCATCTGGTTTTGGTCCGCGCCGGTAAACCGGTGACCCCCATATCTGGGGGCCGTTCCCCTATCCGCCACCTGGGGACGCGTCCGATGGCAGGCCAGAAACTGCGCACGGAAATGTACACTCACCCTAACTCAAGTGCAATGCGCGCGCGCACGCGATCCGACAATATTGAAACGTCAAGAGCTGCCCTTCGGTACACTCGTTACTAGATATTTATACTTCAGCCCCAGGTACACTCAACCGTACAACAGAAATACGAAAACGCGCTTTACTAATAATTCCCTAGCTTTTAACTTCATATTTTGAGACTGGCGCTAAATCTTACCGAATCTAGCTGAACACTAGTTGTTTTGGTTTATATTCCCTCGATATACATTATCTAAAGAAAAACCCTGTCCGATCCGTGAAGGTATTGTTAGGTATCGTCAACTGATTCTAATAATGCCTACAAAGCAGAGCTAAACTAAAAAAAAAAGGCGCCCTAAAAATAAATATTATTTCGAAAAAGCGAGGTAACTTAATACATGGGCGGTATGCAACACGGTAGGCATACATGCTCGGGTGAAGGGAGGCACGCGGCACGTGGTCGCATTACTCATAATAATACTGTCCAAAACGGTGTTGTCACTTTTTAAAAATTACCAAATTTTGCGGAAGTTAGAATGAACTCATGGGAAAAAAAGATTATTTCAATATAATAAAAAAAATAAAATATTAAATATAATATTATTATTATTATATATTATATGATTATTATTTAAATATAATATTATTCATTAGTATTGTTACTATGATGATTATGTAAAATTTCATATTTTATTTGGTCATGTGTTTACCTAACCTTTATTATCCTTTTGGGTCGGACAGGATTTTTTTTACATATTGTATATGTAGACTGTAAAAATTAGCGCACGATAGGTAAGTATATTGAAACTGAAATACTGAGAGAAACAACTAGCAAGCACTCCCAAATAATGAAGAGATTGGACTTACAGGGGGCTTCAGTCGATGTAATCCTGGTGCGCTGAAGTGGATGGAGGCCTCCACTAGATGCTCACTTAGCGCTATAGACCTGACGATAAGCTCACCGTAGTCTGGATTTCGGTTACTTGATGATGTTCACAAACCAGGGTTACGGAGAGAGAACAAAAGTATTCTGACGGACGATTGCAAAAACTTCTTGCGTTTTGTTCGTTCTCCACTCCTTAATGCTGATTGGACGCTCCACCAGGCAATGAGGTTGAAGGGAAAAAATTCGGGAATATTGTTCTATGTACGGACGAAAGCAGATCAAGCTACCCGAAATTGTCAAAAATTCCCAATCTTTTTTTTTGGGATGGGAAATCATCCAATGAATTCTCCCTCTCTGGGCGGAGCGGAAGGGCGTGTCAGACTTTTACTGACTATAAAACCCACCCGTGTTTCTTCACTTGCCTGTGCGGCGGCCAGGGCCACGGTTTCTTTTCCCAATCAGCCTTGAGTCTTAATGCTTTAGCCAAATAAAGTTGACGATGTAATAAAGTAATTTGACAGTTTGTAGTAGCTTGGTGTGTTGTCGTTTGCACTAAGAAACATTAGTGGTGTCAATGACAAATTGGTGAGATGGAAAGCAGTTTGAACTGTTTTTTGATGAATGTTTTTGAATTAAATTTAGTTTAAGTGGTAGAAAACACATTGTACGTTTATTTAATATCATTTGAGTAAATCCATCGTTTTCTTACTAAACATAAAAATAAATAAAGAAAAATATTTATTGGGACTCATACAGGAAAACCTTAAAACTAAACTAAGTAGACACAATCCTTATGTACTAATATTATAAATCGGAAAGCAAGTTTGCTTGTTTGTTCTGCTTTCACTACTGTAACTACTGAACCGATTACTTTAAAATTTTGCAAACGTAAAGTTAGAAGTCTGGATTAAATAATAGGGTACTTTTTATCTCGGAAAAATTTAATATTCCCGAGAGAAATCTAAAAAGCGCGATATAACCGAACTCCACGCGGGCGAAGCCGCTGGCGGAAAGCTAGTTAATATAAAAACAAGTTGTACATAAAAAAGTAACAATAAATAGAATGTCCCTTACGAAGCCAAAAGGCTCCTATCTCAGCATAGTGCTTAAGATAGAATAAATATTAAAATATTACAACCACAACTACATAGGTATATCCCAGGATCCTTGTTACTTATCTGCTTTGGCGACTGTACCAGTGAGCCTGTGGTACTTTGACACTTCTTGCATAAATCATTACCATGGCTGCAATACATCATTTCGAGAAGTTTTAATCTACTTGGTGACTTTAGTTGGTTATAACACCTTGCAAAGGTCAAAATCATCAGCTTAACTGAAGTGAGGTGGATCTTCTTTTTCTTCTTCTTCAGCCTATTGATGTCCACTGCTAGACAAAGGCCTCCCCCAAGGCTTTCTACGTTGACCGGTCTTGTGCTGCCCGCATCCATCGGCTTCCCGCGATCTTCATCAGGTCATCGGTCCACCTTGTTGGGGGCCTCCCTACGCTGCGTCTTCCAGTACGTGGCCGCCACTCCAGAGCCTTACTGCCCCATTGGCCATCGGTTCTACGAGCAATGTGCCCTGCCCACTGCCACTTAAGTTTAGCGACTTGCAGAGCTATGTCAGCGACTTTGGTTCTTCTGCGGATCTCCTCATTTCAGGTGGATCAAGATAAAGTTTTTTTTTTTCACTATGCTGATTATATATAATGATTCAAATGCTGACTGATTGGATGCGAAAAACAAATGACAGCATGATGCAGCATAGAAAAGACCTATATTCATCAGTGGACTGGGATACCTAATCTTGAAAGCACCATATATCACTAAGAAAGTGGATTCTCATTCGGAAATTGTTGCTAAACGAAGCCATAGATGATGTCAGAGTACTTAATTTGCAAAATGAAAGCAACAGACGATAGGCAAATTAATTTTACAAACAAAACTGTTCCTGATCACATAAAAAGGTAAATAACTAACATGAGAAGACTCACAACTGTGTATATCGCTCCCATAACTCCCGCTAATGCATTTCAAATCTATCAGTTGATGCTTACGAAATAATCTGTATTTTAGATGTGTCAAAACACAAATCTTTGTATCCATACCTTTATTACGAAACAATTAGACGGCCGCGCCGCCCTATTTTCATAAACTAGGAAACGTTTAACGACTATTACACAATTCCGAACAGACAAAACAATCGGAACTTCTATAATTAGAACGCGATGTGGAAAAAATTCCACCGTTTCATCTCTTGTTTCGATATTCATTCCAAAGTTTGTACTGTTAAAATATTCATCAGACTTGTCACCGAAGCAATGGATAGTATCTTTAGCGAATATTTGTGTGTTGTGGTAGACGGTATTAAAGACATTATGGCCTAGTTGGCACCGTGTCCACACCCACGAACGTCGCGAGGGAATCACAGAAATTTCGTATTTGTCGCCAGCAGAAATATACTGACCGTTAATGTATATATGTTATGCCGGAATTGCAAATAAAAGTGTTTTTTTTAGTTAAATTTATGCGTAATAATCCAAGAAGAAAATTTTGGGATTATATTTGTTACGCAATAATAAGAATTACAAATGCCTCTGTTCGTCTACCCTTTGGTAGATAAACATAGACGTATCATCGTCATCATCATTTCAGCCGAAAGACATCCACTGCTGGACATAGGCCTCCCCCAAGGATCTCCACGCAACCGCTCCTGCGCCTCCCGCATCCAGCGGGACATAGACGTACTATACAAAGCAAAAGAAACCTGCTAGATAATTCTAATGATTAGAGGAGATACGATCTCTTCTTCGATGATACTTTATTAAGCGGGTAATTCAAATTGTATTCCATTTTTATTTAAATTTTATATTAATTAATTTTATCTTAGCTTGTTTTTTTTATTAGAATGGTATTTATTTTTAGATATTGTTTCAAATGTTATTTTAATCAAATATATGTGTATCTGTAATAATTGCTTAATATCTGTCATATATATCTAGTTATCTGGAATAAAATTTAATTTAATTTTAATAGGTGACAATAACAATATAAACATTTACTGAAATTAGGAAGAGGGGGTCAAAAGTTACCCACGTCATTAACTAAGTAATTTAGTAAACCACAAACTTTTTGGACAACAACATTGTTTTCTCATTATGTCGAGACGGTTAGAATACCCGCTTCGTATCGACCTTCGAAGTTTAAAATTTATTATGAAATGTTTAACAACCCTAGGTTCAGAGGTCGCCAACATTAGAGGAAGCAATGTCATCAATGCTTATTATGCCTAGTGCAACAAGCTTATTTGGCTAAAAAGTACATTCTTATGGATTCATGATTTGACGACCTCCGTGGCGCAGCGGTCCACACGCCTGCCTGCGACGTGGAGACCCCGGGTTCGATCCCCGGCCAGGTCATGATAGAAAACGATCTTTTCCTGATTGGCCTGGGTCTTGGATGTTTATCTATATATGTATCTATTATAAATATAATATCGTTGAGTTAGTATCCCATAACACAAGTCTCGAACTTACTTTGGGGCTAGCTCAATCTGTGTGATCTGTGCGTATATATTTATTTTATTATTGAGTGCGCAAGTCACCCACCGCTAATTTATCCGTGTAATACTAGCTTCCCGCCCGTGGCTCCGCCCGCGTGGAATTCGGTTATATCGGGCGTTTTAGATTTCCCTTGGGAATATCAAATTTGTCCGGGATAAAAAGTACCCTATTATCTAATCCGGACTTCTATCTTTACGCCTACAAAATTTCAAAGCAATCGGTTCAGTAGTTACGGCGTGAAAGCTGAACAAACAAACAAACAAACTCACTTTCCCATTTATTATTTTTTTATTTTATTTTTATTATTATTTATTATTATTCATTTATATAACGGTGATCAAGCAGGGGACATAGTTCTCCCGTAAAACTTAAGGTAACTAATTCATAATGACCACCCAGACTACTACTGTACCAACCGGGGTTCGTCCTTGGATGCACTTGCATAAAGCATACAGGTAATCGGTCGGTCGCTGCGTTCCCATCAATTAAAACTGTCTAAGAAACCTCTACGGATTGGCTTTGATCCACCGTACGTCTTCTAAAGGCCCGGTACCCAAGCGTCTCGGAATGTATCAAAAACATTTTAAAATATAACAATAATAATTATTCAAAACTTGTTACAGGATAAATCAATGTGTTAGATAGTTTTAAATGTATGCCATACTTATTCTAAGTCTTACGTTTGAACTAGGGAATTCTGTGTTTCAGGCGAGTTACTAAGCAATGAGCATGGATAGTCAAAACTGTTTAACCCAGTTAAGCTTTTCATCCAGTAATTTCAGCCAAAACCACTTCACATTCATAAAAGTCACTTCCACTGATTTTCTACGTCAATAAAGCTCAGATTCGCTCAGCATTTGCAGACTCCCATCAAAAATTTATCTCATCTATTCCCGTTGCTCAACTAACGATCGATGTTAGTACTAATGCACTTACCTGTCTAGTGCCAGTTTGTCACTCTCTGGTACATACTGGGTAACAGCTAGCACTCTAGATAATTAGGTTTGGAGCTGTCATCTGATTTTATGAAGAAATGATGTTTTATGAAAATGTTTGGCTCTGTTATTCAGGTAGAATCTGAATCTCAGTAGACTGGAAATCATGTATTCTTTCGCAGGAAACCTGCATGATGAGATAAGCTTTTGTCTGAATGAACTGTGCTGACCAGAAAACAGCCAAAGCTATGAAAGCCAACCTTCAAATAGAACTTTTGCGCTACCATGATTATTCTAAACACGTCGCAAATTATCCTGCATTCCTGACTGCGAACCAGTGCTCACAAAGCAGATGCATGCGGAAGCACTGAACGAGTGAATGAATGAACATAACCCAGTTGTCGAGGCAACTGCGTCAACAACATACCTTTAATAAAGACGTGTGTTGATGCCTTAAGGAATGGACTTTGTAGAACTTTGTAGACATAGAGTGTTACGTAGATAGGAGTGCTTGTCTATGCTTAAGGTTTTTAATTTAAAAAGAAAGCTAACATAATCAAAGCAGTTTCTGAAAAGGCAGGGTCCAGTAAAGGACACGTGCGACAAGGATGGATTCATTAAGGTAGAGAAGAGGAAGAAGAAGCCTCCTTGTCGGAATCAGTGCGGTACTGCTCCGACAGAACCCAACATGCTGCTGCGTCCAGCAGTACCGATGACGCTGCTATATGTGTCCCGACTGCACCACTCCACGAAGATTGAGGAGGTCGTGGAGTATCTGCGCGTTAAGACCAACTAGACTTTGAGGGTCGAGAGGTTGGAGTCACGTCACAACACGAATTTCAATTCGTTCGCGATGTGCGTTCCGACACATCATCTCGAGAAGTTCCTCAAAGAAGAGTTCTGGCCGAAAGGTGTTGTGTACCGCCGGTTTCGTGGCCAGCTACGTGACACCAGTCAGCGAAACACGACGCCGACACTTCGGTGTAGTTAATTAAGATATATGTATGTATTTATAGTATTTTAAGTTTTTATGTACCTAGTATTGTATATGGGCCTTGATGTCTGAAATAAATGGTTAAATAAATAAATTGGCAGCATCTTAGAAGCAATAATTAACTATGTTGTAATAATCTATACCTATACTAATATATAAAATTGAAGAGTTTGTTTGTTTGAATGCGCTAATCTCAGGAACTACTGGTCCGATTTGAAAAATCTTTTTGAGTTGGATAGCCCATTAGTTTAGGAAGGCTTTGGGCTATATAACATCACGCTTTGACCAATAGGAGCGGAGCAAATACAAGCGCCAGCCGCTAGTACAAAATAAGCTGAAAGACAGGGGTTAGATATTTGTATATGTCAAGTTTACTAACATAAAGATCTGCGGCGGAACCATGACAAGTCGAACATAACACGACGAACTCCCTGAAATCAATCGTTCGTTCGACAAGTACTCAACTTACATGTTTAGTCTCCTTGTATCACATCAAAGTAAACAAAACATAATGTCTATGACATTTCTCTTACGTATTTCCTTAATCTGTGGCTCACATAACCCTCAGTGTACACAAGTGGACACAACACAAATGTTTGTTATCTCTGCCGCTAGAGAATCAACAAAGAGTTTTTATTTAGTGTATTCAAGTCCTTATTGTATTATCAAAATAGTGTTGCGCCATGACACTTTGCGTTTAATTTAGGTTTTAAGTACATTCGTCTTGAACGGGAGATAATTATTTGTTGTCTAAAAAGTTAAGATTTGTTGTGATAAGGCATGTGAGTTAAAACGAGTATTGAGTTACTAATGTCTTGGTTAGATAAGTGAGTTAGAGAGCCAGGTCATCAAGCTTTTATGACTAGTCTTACGCCCTCTTCAATAAAGCTTGCCTGAACAATCTGTGATAGTAAGGGGTTTGTTTTGTTGGATATGTTTTTCGACAATACGGTTGGTGCAGTGGCTGAGCGATCAACTGCTGAGCCGTGTCGTGGGTTCGATTCCCGCACGAAACAAACATTTGTATGGCCTACTAGTTGTAGCCAGATAGTTGTTCCGGGTCTGGATGTTTTGTGTTTGTGAGTTTAAATGTTTGTAAACGCACCCACGACACATGCGTAACTCCTGGTGTGAGGCAACGTTCTTTTTTTAAAAAAAAAAAAAGAAAAAGGTTTTTTAAACAACGCGTATGAAAAATAAAAGTAGTTTAATCAAATTAGCCTGAGAATCAGCTCTTTTTGAAAGTCAGAATTACATAAGACAGTCCCCCAAAACCCACCCACCACGTCCTAGTTCTTTCGCTGGGAAGAATAAATGTGTCCGTTCTGTTTATAAGATACAGCCTGTTGACAGACAGACAAACAGTGGATTCTTACTAATAGTGTCCCTTTGTGTACGGAAACCTGATTCATCAGAACCTATCATTTTCCCTTAATAATTAGGCCAGATAGATAAGGAACAGCAGGGTAATTGATTTCATTTTGACAGTTCAACAGTATTCATTGTGTTATTTACGTTGTTGAGCGGATACATGTTCGAACATAGGGAGCAATGGAATAGCAATAAGCTTCAAATTATTCCAACTAATAGTAATGATATGAATATGAATGATATTTTTTTTAACTTTGCCTAGTAGGTCGGTAATTCGTAGGTACCTACGTTTATAAACCTAAACATAAATACACAAACAGCCAGACCCGTAACAACTACTTGTAGGTCATAAAAATATTTGTACCGTGCGGGAATCGAACCCACGACACGCTACGCAGCAGTCAATAGCTTCTTAATCACTGCGCTAACCGTGATACAAGATAAGACAAGACATAATAAATCAGCCTTTAAATTAAGCGGCGGGGAAACATTGAATTACCTAAAAAGATTCTGAAAACTAAAATTGTCCAATTATTTCCCGATTCATTATAATTTATGGCGGCTCTGAAGTAAGCTAATCGCTGCGCAGTACCTCCCCCCTCACCCCGCTGATAGGTGAATTTGATACTGCGCAGCAACCCGCCTCATGTTCCGATCACTCATAAAAGAGATGTTTCAGAAATGTATCGAGCCTGGGCCAGCACATTGTACACTTAATGCTAGGGGCGGGTTGTTTCACGTTCACTTAACGCATGCGTAAAAGTTAAAAATGGTGCTAACCATCGTCAAGTCAAAAAATGAGTTGTTTCACAATACGTAAACGTTAACGCACGCAAAAAAAGATACGATTACGATAAACTGACGGGTTGTTTCACGTTCACTTAACGCATGCGTAAAAGTTAAAAATGGTGCTAACCATCGTCAAGTCAAAAAATGAGTTGTTTCACAATACGTAAACGTCAACGCACGCAAAAAAATACGATTACTTTAACCGATGCTCTGAGCACTGGTTAACGTAACTTATGTCAAGTTGTGTTTAGTCCGCCGTGGTGTCAAATAATGAAAACAACAAAAACTCCCTTTTGTATTCGCGAGTTTTGTATTGACGATAGTAGGTAGTTCATCTGATGATGATACAAGTACCGTAAAAAGAAAAAGAAAGGTGTTTAGCAGCCCAAGTTGTTTGTTTTTTTTTTATATTACTGTTGTTGTCTGTTTCTTTACAGAACAACACATCTTTATATTTTTCAAGCGAAGATTGAAAGCGATCTTTCTCATTTTTTGTGAAGTTAGTGAAATGAAATGAAATCGTTTATTAAGCAAGTAGGATCACTGATCACTTTTACACGTCATGTTTTATTTTGTTTCCGTTCTCTAAAAAAAAATATGTTTACATTATAGAATATACGTGTTTTGTTAGATTGCAATGTTTAACATATACCTACTTATTAAGGCCTTAAACATAGTAACTATGTTTAAGTGTATGTAGTAGTACGAGTGAGTGTAGTAATTTACTTACTTTGGTGTGTATGGTGGGGGATATATAAATAATAAATAAATATATACGGACAAATCACACAGATTGAGCTAGTCCCAAAGTAAGATTGAGACTTGTGTTATGGGATACTAACTCAACGATACTATATTTATAATAGATACATATATAGATAAACATCCAAGGCCCAGGCCAATCAGGAAATGATCGTTTTCCATCATGACCTGGCCGGGGTTCGAACCCGGGGCCTCCACGTCGCAAGCAGGCGTGTTGACCGCTGCGCCACGGAGGACGACAATGTTTATGTTTGGTTACTATGTATTATACCTTAGCCGGCTATTAATATTGTAACATATAATTGTTTTTTGTCCCAAATATATAAAATAAAAATAAAATGTATCCATTTTTCGTCAAAGTATAGCTTTTCTATAGGTACACAGTTTTCTAGTATAAACGGACTTAATTTATAAAATGGCACGAAGTTATTTCCCACAACAATAAACAATAATACCAAGAAAGTTAGATAAACTACAGCACGTGACAGTCGCCTAGATAAAATTTGCTGGGGCGATGTATGTGGCCGGGTACATCGTTGCCGGGTATTCGTGCGCAGACGATGTAGCATCGGGGCGCTGTCGGTAAAGTGGCGCGCTTCAAAATCAAAGTACTTGTCGCGACAATATTCTCTGGAGTAGTCACACCTACGTCACTTCAGTGTCGTCCAGACTTTGAAGTAGGACTGACGTTCTTTTTGCATATTTTTTACATTGTTTTTGTTTTATTTGTTGTGTAAACATGTAATAAATAATAATTTATTGACATATAATGCAAAGCCACTGCTTCCTCCATCGTCTCGGCCGCACAACTAAACAACGAATATTCGCCGTAGGCCGATTTCTGAATCTTCGCCCGCCAATGAGAAGAACATCGTGTATGTCTGACAAGGACAACAGATATTTTGCGCGCCAAAGCGACACGAATCTTCGCCTGCTAATGTAGCCCCGGCATTTAACGAACGTTAAACATCATCAAAGTTACGTTAACGGACGTAACTTTTTGACGTACGTATGTTACGATTACCAACCGTTTGAAACAACCCGCCCTAGGTATAGTTACGCTATAGTTAACTGTTTTAATGTTAATTTCCTATATTTTGACTTAGTTTTTATACAGATTCAATTTAACTCGGCCAAGGAGTGCAACACAACTACTAATAAATATGATGGTCAGCAATAAACCAAATAAGATTTTGACAGTGACATTTGATTGCCTTGTCATTTATCTAAGGCTATCGTATCTATATTATCTACCATATGACTGCGAAAAAAACAAAACATGAATTCCGAACATACGGCCCATTAAATAAACACAAACAACTCAAATCAACACTCGACTCTAACACAACGGGAAAATAGAACTGTCAAAGTCGCCAATCAAACGTCATAACCACTGTCATGTCTACCTTAATAAAGAGTTATCTCACTAAAAAACGGTTCAAATAATTAATTAAATGTACTTGTATATTTATTCAAATTAATTTAGTAGTATTTTTATGAAAGTCTTTTATTTTTTCCTTTTTATATAATTATATAGCGTACATAGTGGTGGCCCAAAATGAAACATCTCCTTTGTATCCGGCTGTATGAGGCGACATTCTTTTGATTGCGAGTTGAAGATAAAATGGCGCCAATTCTCTTGTTCATAAACTAAATTAATTTTAAGCTAAGTGCATATTTTTCTTTCAATTTCATTAAGAAAAGAATAGAAGATAACATTTTAGTTTAATCCTGTCAAATTAAGATACTCCATCATCCATAGACAGTTTAGACGTGTTTATAAACATGGCGACCAAAATACGTCGGCTTACATCAGGCGCGGATTTATTTCACAGGTCTAAACTGACATTTTATCTTCTGTCCTTTTCTTAAAATATACCTAAAGATGCACTGAACATTAATTTAATTTGGGAGCAAGTGAATCGGGGCCAGTATACGTACTGGGTATCACTAAAATCCAACACTATGGTCCGTATTCCAGAAAGAAACTCAAGCATAGATCTCTGTTTAAACATTACTTAAAACTAGTTTCAACCAATCAAAAGGCTTCAAACGACACTTAAGTAGAGCTTGAGTTTTGAGTGACGTTCTGTAATACGGACCTATGTCTTGCATAGAAAAGCATTTTATTGAGCGACGACGGTTGTCTTACGTAGAGATGTGACTCATATTTTCCCCCATCTTTTTCTTTTTTGTGTTATTTTCTTTTGCGTTATACTTCACCGTAAACTTAAGTTTTTTAACTAACAGGCCTTAATACCACACTATTTTTAAATAAACGGATAAATCCTTCAAGAATAGCCTTATCGTATAAGAGCCGCTATCTTGCTTAACCCAATTACCTATAAATTACGAGTAATATTTTATCAATAATAAATTATCGATAGGAAAGATTCTGTAATTGGGCCGACTTATCGTGAGCCATATGATTGTAACATATAAAAATGTATCGTTGATAAACACAAGTATGCGAAGATAGTCGTCAAGGAAATACGGCTGAAGTGACTTAACAGTTTAATCCTATACTCATGTATCATTCCATTTTGGCATATGAAGACTTACCTTTTATTACGATTACATCTAAGCCTACTATTAAGCAGTAGGGTTATATTTTATGGGTTTGTTAAGGGAGATTATTCGTCATTGTTGGAAAGTTTCCCGGCTGCATTATTCGGCGTCGCATATTTCGATGTCACGTAACGGACTCTGTTTTCGCGTATATTTATATAATTTAGGAAGTTTAATAGTGTAGAATTCATAATACTACTTTTACTTGTATCTATTATTAGTATTTGCAGTATTTTTCGTTAATAACCCATTTCGCACAACTGTCAAAAAGTGTCATGTTGGTCGTGCAAACCTGTCATCATTACACCATCTTCGACGAATTTTAAATCCACGAACAATTTAAGTTTGTCTTCAGGCAAATGAAACATTTCCCTGACTATACCTTCTGTGTATTTGCAAATTCCAAACACTTTGACAACTTCACACTACAGCAAACTCTATGGATTGCGTTAAAAATTAATAAACCAGGAAATAAACTAAACATTTTTCAGTATTTACCGGCAACCATCTTAAATAAACATAGGCAGGAATTTAAAAAGAAGTGTTGACGTACTATAACGGCCAATGTATGACGTGTAGCATTACGTAACTAAGTATATAAATTGACTCAAGTTGAGTGTGTTTAATCTGTGATACCGTACTTTTTATCTATGGATTTTTGCGAATTCGCAAATCCGCAAACGTAGGAATTTGCGGGATATCTGGATTTATATTATAATGCTTCATGCTTTTTGAATTTAGAACTGGGCTTGAATTTTTTTTTTTTATTGTAAGACCAACCGAGTATTCATAGTGGTGCCGATTCCGATTTTTATCTTGTACTTTTATGTGTGATGTTGTTTTTGAGTGTAATAAAAAAATAATTATGTATAGCTTCATTTAATGTTTACGGCCAGAAACTAAAGAAACTAATCGTCCGAGTAAATTTATGATTGTTTCTGTATGCTATGCTAAGAATTTTCAGACAACAAAATTTCACATGAGTCTTGATTGAAATCAACCAACTAATCGCAACTGTAATTCGCGCCAATTTAGTAACAAAACTAATTTATCAGTGCATATTTTACTTCTTTCATTAAGAAAAGCTTATGCAATAGTTAATCGTTCATTGGTATGACTATGAAGTAACCATCCCGCACTGGTCTGCTTGGTGCATTATGGCCACTCCTTCACATCGAGATGAAACCTGTGTCCCAACTGTAGGCAACATACATGGTATGAAGATATCTATCTACTGAATCTATACTTCGATACTAGTCTATACTAATATATAAAGCTGAAGAGTTTGTTTGATTGTTTGTTTGTTTGTGCGCGCTAATCTCAGGAAATTGAAAATCCGCTCCGATTTGAAATTTGAAATTCTTTTTGCGTTGGATAGCCCGTTAATCCAGGAAGGCTTTAGGCTTTATAACATCACGCTGCGACCAATAGGAGCAGAGCATAATTAATTCCACGCGAACGAAGTCGCTGGCAGCTGCTAGTACCTATATAAAGCTGAAGAGTTTGTTTGTTTGTTTGCGCTAATCTCAGGAACTACTGGCCAGATTTGAAACAAATCTTTTTGCGTTGGTTAGCCGAATAATCCAGGAAGGCTTTAGGCTATATAACATCACGCTGCGACCTATAGGAGCGGAGCATATAAAACAAAACGTATAGAAACCTACGCGGGTGAAACCGCTCGGCGCAGCTAGTAATAATACCTATAACTTACTTATTTACTCAGTAAGTAGAGCCTGAAGCCTGTTTGGGTGCGCCTTAGATTTCCGGTTTAAACAAATATTGTAGCCAAGGGGCTACAATATTTGTTTAAACCGGAATATATAGCTATCTACTAGTTCACTAACATGATTGATAAGGATCAATCATGTTAGTGAACTAGTAGATAGCTTAAACTAATAGATATTACTTATGCAACTGACATCGGTAGTTTTGAAAGCAATGACATTAATTTTGACAGTTCTACAACATTCATTGCGTTTTAACGGCGTTGAGCAAACAAATTTTTTGATACATACGAAACAATGGATTAAGGAAATAATTATTTAGATTTTACGCAATTAGGGTGCACTTATTTCCATCTTCATAAAATGTATGGAAATACGTATTAAAAACGAAACGAAGCGGTTCGTCCGGATCGTAATAGTATCAACAACATAAAGGATTACTCATCGTATGGTAGGTCGTCTGATGAAGGAAGGTGATGGCGGAATTCTTCTTTTTCTTCAGCCTATAGAGATCCCGTGCTGGACAAAAGGCTTTCATTGCATTGAGGCAACAAATCGCCATAAAAAAGAATGTTTATTTTTTCAATAATTTTTTTTTTTAACATTAATAGCCATGTTCATTTTTAGACCCACTTGTTGGGAAGCTCTGCTGAGGTCATTGAGCATTTTGCCCAAGTCTTCCAGGGTCTCAGCCATGACCACGATATCATCTGCGAAACGGAGATTAGTGATGTACTCGCTTGCTCGTAAAACCGATGGCCGATGGGGCAGTAAGGTTCTGGAGTGGCGACCACGTACTGGAAGACGCAGCGTAGGGAGGCCCCCACCAAGGTGGACCGATGACCTGGTGAAGGTCGCAGGAAGCCGATGGATGCGGGCAGCACAAGACCGGTCAGCGTGGAAAGCCTTGGGGGAGGCCTTTGTCCAGCAGTGGACATCTATAGGCTGAAGAAGAAGAAGAAGAATAGCCATGTATACGATAACTTAAAAGTATTATTTTAGCATTAAATTACATGCATTTTACAATAGCTCCACTGCTTTATAAAAAAAAAACATAGCCAGGTTTAAATCATCCAACAATATTTAAGGGAGTTTGGCGGGGATGTCAAGATGAGAGTCACGCTCATTTTTCATTGGACTTTTAAAATTATTTATAGTATTGTTTACTAAATAAAAGCGCGTGATTTATGTAGTAAAAAGTGCATTCAGTGAATAATTTTTAAAGAACAGTGAAATATTGTAGCATAGTGGCCACATCACGGCCTTACCCAAATTTCCTCCTTGTCGGTCTGACGCGGGAAACGAAAATAGATAGGATAGGAGTTAGATTAGTTAGGATAAGTTTAGGATAAGTTACAAAAGAAGACAATATATAATTCGAGACGAGGCTATCATGGTCTGAGATACCTTTGCCTGCTCAGTGTAATGCACTGGCAAATTGAACAAACAACAACAACAATATTTAAATTTCGAATTTTATTCCGACTTAGTTAAAAATAAATCGTAATTTTTTGTCGTTCGTCATTTATTCCTTAAAAATTACATCAACCTTTTTATCGTCCCACTGCTGGGCACAGGTCTCCTCTCATACAGACAAGTATTGAGCCGTTGAGCGTAATCACCACGGTTGCTCAAAGCAGGCTGGTGAATTCAGAAGGTCCAGGTTTCCTCAAGATGTTTTCCTTCACCTTGTAATGAGTCATTGGTGTCCAAATCATAAAAATATTTCAAGTACACAAATTAATTATTAATTAACTAATTTTCATATTCATTACTAATCATGACTGTCATATTTATAACTAATTATGTAAAAGCAGCTCATTACTTAATTAGTTATTAATGTGACTAAATGAAGAGAATAATAATTATGATAATTGGTACTTCTCGGCATGGTTCGAATTGTCAGGCGCTTAATCTCTCTGGATCCCTGACCACCGGGAGCTTGGACCCTGTTCCCGATACCGGTGGGCAACTATTTGAAGAAATTCGCTTTATAATGGAATCATGTTTTATACATAAGTATATTATCCTCCTAAAACATTCAGCGAATCGACTTCGGTCCTTCGTACGCCTTCCAAATATCGGGACGGGCCCCACTGTCCCGAGAAATTACATTTATTCTTCCGAAATCCTCTAGATTAGAAGATTATACAATATGTTAAGAAAACCCTGTCCGACCCGTAAGGATAATAAAGGTTACGTAAACACATGACCAAATAAAATATGAAAATTTACATAATCATCATAGTAACAATACTAGTGAATTTTGAAATAATCTTTTTTCCCCGCGAATTGATTCCAACTTCCCCAAAATTTGGTAAGTTTTAAAAAGTGACAACATTATTTTAGGCGGTATAATTCTGAGCGAATAGCGATGCGTCCGCGTGCCGCGTGCCCTGCCCCTCTTCGCCCGCGCCTGTATGGTCTGCCGCACATGTTAAGTTACCTCTTTTTGCGAAATAATATTTATTTTTTTAGGGGGATTTTTTTTTTTAACTTTAGCCCGGCTTTGTAGGCATTAGTAGAATCAGTTATCGATACCTAACAATACCTTCACGGATCGGACAGGGTTTTCTTTACATATTGTATATTAAATGATCCATACATAAATATCTAATGAACGATGAGAACCAACCTCGGAATATATTTATTGTTAATAACAGTTTTTCCTTGAAACAACAAGGAACGTAACATATGTAACAGAAAAATATCCATTTCATATTTTGCTATGTATTATTATTGTGTATAAAAATAAAGTACTTACATAGGTTCATAATTATAAATAAGGTCTTTTTTATATTTGAGCAAAAAATAGTTAAGTAAAATAGCTTTCGTGTGTCAACGAAAACTTATCAAAACCTGTCTAGGTACTGTTCACAAATACCTGTAATATTTACATTAATTATATAAATACACGACAATGACAAACATGACATGACAAATGAGCACAGGCGTAGAGTAGCCAGCCTTTCGGTGTTCTATAGGAAGCATTTTGGTGAGTGTGCGAGGGAATTGCATGATTTAATTCCCCCATCCCCGTTCGGACGACCCGTCGTTCGGCGAGTTTCAGAAATATCTAACTAGTGGCTCTTCGATCGGGAATGTACTTTTTGATTGAATTTTCTTCTTCAGTCTATAGAGGTCCACTGCTGGACAAAGGCCTCCCTCAAGGCTTACCATAAAGACCGAGCTTGTGGTGCCCGCATCCATCGGCTTCCCGCGACCTACACCAGGACATCGTTCCACCTTGTTGAGGGCTTCCCTACGCTGACTTCCGGTACGTAACGTACGGCCGCCACTCCAAAACCCTGCTGCCCCATCGGCCATCGGTTCTAAGAGCAATGTGCCCACCCACAATTCTTACAGTTCTTTGAGCACAGCTTCTTTCAAGATTTTAGAAAACTGTGTACAAATTATTATTTGTACACAATTTTCTAAAATGTTACTACATTTGATAAAAATAAGAATACAATGAGATCGTGTTTAATTAAAGTCGCCATTAATAAAAATACAATGAGATCGTGTTTAATTAAAGTCGCCATTAATAAAAATACAATGAGATCGTGTTTAATTAAAGTCGCCATTAATAA
Source organism: Sesamia nonagrioides (assembly GCA_017933935.1). Lineage (NCBI taxonomy): Eukaryota > Metazoa > Arthropoda > Insecta > Lepidoptera > Noctuidae > Sesamia > Sesamia nonagrioides. The sequence goes on along the minus strand of JADWQK010002452.1, from coordinate 617,398 downwards.
AAATACAATGAGATCGTGTTTAATTAAAGTCGCCATTAATGTAGCCACCCTGCTTATTGTTGTTTTGTCAATCATCATCATCAACCTTTTTATCGTCCCACTGCTGGGCACAGGTCTCCTCTCATACAGAGAAGGATTGAGCGTAATCACCATGCTTGCTCAATGCGGGTTGGTGATTTCAGACTTAAAGTCCAGGTTTCCTCAAGACGTTTTCCTTCACCTTGTAATCAGTCATCGGTGGCCAAGTCATACTTAGAAAGTACATATAACTTAGAAAAGTTACACATTGGTACTTGCCTGACCTGGAATCGAACCCGCACACTCATACTTGAGAGGGCTGGTGTTTTATCCACTAGGCCATCACGACTTGTTGTTGTGTTTATCAATTAAATATTCTAATTGCCGCGGTCTGTTGATAAGGTGGGTTTTTCAGAAAAACGATTAAGCTGATTACTTAGTCGATACATTAAATACTATTAACCAGTCCCCTAATCGCCGAACACATTTTTGTCAAATGATTGTGACTAGTTGGGATCGTTTGGACCGAACTGAAATCGTAATAACAAGTCAACGTTGACTTGTTATTACGATTTCTGTGGACCGAACGGACCAATGGGCGGCACGAACGATCCCGACTGATGCCAACTAGTCGCAATCATTTGACAAAAATGGGTTCGCCAATTATGTTCGCGTATAATTATTAAAGATCCGAGACGGAGTATACAATATGTAAAGAAAACCCTGTCCGATCCGTGAAGGTATTGTTAGGTATCGATAACTGATTCTAATAATGCCCACAAAGACAGGCAAAACTTAAAAAAAAAATCCCCCTAAAAATATAAATATTATTTCGCAAAAAGAGGTAACTTAATACATGTGCTCTATGCAACCCCTTCCGCGGGCGGCGGCGGGGGGCAGGGCACGCGGCACCTGTGACGTGTCGCGTCGCTATTCGCTTATAATAATATCGGTGTTGTCACTTTTTTAAAAATTACCAGAGATCGGGGAAATTGGAATTAATTCCCGGGAAAAAAGGATTATTTCAAAATTCATTAGTATTGTTACTATGATGATTACGTAAAATTTTATATTATATTTGGTCAAGTGTTTACCTAACCTTTATTATCCTTACGGGTCGGACAGGGTTTTCTTTCCATATTGTATAACATATAATTAGTCCTGCGTATTTAAAACTTTTCCTGTTACTACCAAAGATTCCGATCGTTATTTATTAGATGATAATTAACGATTTACGAACAACATTGAACATCTTTCTTCGTAGCTTAATTTTAGGAAAAATATTTAAACACTGTAGGTACAATGTTATTTATCATTCCATTAGAAAACAATCAATGTCGAGCCTTGTCACATATATGTATATTGAAAAAAACCGGCCAAGTGCGAGTCGGACTCGCACACCGAGGGTTCCGCCGAAATTCGTCTAAGGTGTCGGTATAAACTGCTGTATCTTTTGATCGCGTTAACTTAGAAGTTTGATTTTTTCACTGCTTAAAGGGACAATAGACCTAAGTATTTGGTATAAATTTCAATTTGATACCTTTATTCGTTCGTGAAAAATAAGGTAGTAAGTTTCATTTTATTAAAATATTTTTATTATATTATATATTATATTTTTATTATATTGGGTGCTTTGGGGTCCCACCTCCATCTCTGGGACCCAAGTCAACCCCACCTGCCAGACGGTGCACCTGCTGACTCACGAACGGGGCTCTGACGCCGGCTTTCCCTTCGGGGTTGAGTGGTCAGACGGCAGTCGCACTCGTAATTAGCCAAACAAGCCAATCAATCATGGAGAGGAAAATAAGAAATGCACATGTCACAGCTAGGGCGCCGCCGCAAAACGGCGCGCAGGAGCCTCGCCCGACTCCTGTGACCTGTGGGCTAGGGCTACCGTGTCAGAGGCGGACACGGCTGAAGAAGCGAGCCCAATCCATGAAAATCCGTTTCGCGTCGTGGAACGTTGGCACGCTAACTGGACGCGCGAGAGAGCTGGCCGAAACTCTCCACAGGCGGAGGGTGGCCGTGGCGTTCCTGCAGGAGACTCGGTGGAAAGGCAGCAGATCCCGGCTTATTGGGAATGGCTACAAGCTGATCTACACGGGTGCACCTAGTGGGAGAAATGGAGTCGCCGTGGTGTTGTCTGACGAGCTCCAGGATGACGTCTTGGAGGTGAATCGCATCAGCGATCGGCTAATGTCGGTGCGGGTGCTTGTCAATGGGGTTATAACCCACTTGATAAGTGCCTACGCTCCACAGGCCGGGTGCGGTGAAGCCGAAAGGACGCTGTTCTGGACCCAGCTCGAAGGATTGCTTTGCGGGATTCCGTTGTCCCAGGGAATCGTTCTTTCGGCGGGATTCCGTTTCACGGTAGCCGCAACGCGGAAGGAGACAGCATTCTCCGAATGTGTGCGGCTGCGGACCTTGCAATCGTGAACACCTACTTCAAAAAGAAGCCGGAGCACCTTGTCACCTACCGGAGCGGGCGAAGCGCTACCCAGATCGATTTTCTACTAACTAGGAGGCACCACATCGGTAGCCAACTGCAAAGTCATACCCGGTGAGAGTCTCACTGCACAACACCGTCTCCTTGTCATGGACCTCTGCGTAAAGGCCCAACGTAGACGTGTAGAGGACTGTCGGCGCCAGATCCGGTGGTGGCTGCTTGATGAAAACAGGTCCCAGGATTTTGCGTCGGTTATTGGCGACAAGTGCGTCGGTACCGACGGAGAACCTGTGCAAGACCACTGGGACAGGATCCAGGCAGCTATTACGGGGGCGGCGCGGGTGGTACTCGGCGTCTCTCGTGACAAGGAAACCTGGTGGTGGGACGACACAGTCCAGAGGGAGACTAAGGTGAAGAAAGCCCTCTTCAAAACGTGGCAAGCGACCGGATCTCCTGAAGATCGCGACGCATACAAGGTTGCCAAACGTGCCACCAAAAGAGCTGTAGCCAGAGCCAGACGAGACCACTTGCAACCTCTCTACGAGAAGTTGGAATCGTCTGAGGGGCAAAAGCTTATTTACAAGTTGGCACGTTCCAGGGTCAAAGCGGCACAGGATATATCCAAGTGCCGTTGTGTAAAAGACCCAAATGGCAACCTGCTATGCGAGGACCTCGCGGTGAAGGAGAGATGGCGCTCGTACTTTCACGAGCTGCTGAACAAGCAGCATCAAGAGGTGCAAACACCGGAACTCCCTCCGAACCTTGGACTAGTGCCTCTGATAACGCCTGAGGAAGTCCAAACGGCTCTTCGTCGTATGGGGAATCGGAAAGCTGTCGGAGCTGACGGAGTCCCCATTGAGGCCTGGAAGGCGATGGGTCCTCGCGGTGTGGGCATGCTAACTAACTTTTTCAATCGCGTGCTCCTGACCGGCAAAATCCCGAGCCAATGGAGGCTGAGTATAATTACTCCAGTCTTTAAAGGCAAGGGCTCGGTTCAGGAGTGTGGCAACTATCGCGGTATCAAGGTCATGTCCCACACCATGAAAATCTTTGAGAGGATCGTAGACTCCCGAATCCGGCAGGAGTGTGCTGTCTCGGAGTGTCAATATGGGTTTCGGCCAGGGTACGGAACCATGGACCCTATCTTCGCACTAAGGATCGCCATGGAGAGATACAGATCGAAGAGCACGCCTCTGCATATGCTCTTTCTAGATATGCAGAAGGCCTTCGACTGTGTCCCTCGAGGGGTGATCTGGTGGGCACTGAGGTCCAAAGGGGTACCTGAAGCCTATGTCGACATAATTCGAGACATGTACCTCAATTCCGATTCCGTTGTCAGGACCGCTGTTGGCGACACTAAACCCTTCCCCATCACCGTCGGAGTCCACCAGGGATCCGTCCTTAGTCCGTTTCTGTTCAGCGTGATATTAGACGTTTTGTCGGCCAGTATCAAGGACTCACATGAGCAGCCTCCCTGGCTACTCATGTATGCTGACGATATCGCGCTGGCGGACGCGGACAGGGAACGGTTGGTGCGGCGTGTGAATGCGTGGAAGGACTCGCTTGAGAACGGAGGTCTGAAACTCAACGTGTCGAAGACCGTATACTTGGCCAGCAACACGACAGACCCCATGTCTGTGCGCATAGGCGGAGACATGGTCGAGCGCACGGACCAGTTTAAATACTTGGGGTCTGTGCTTCACGCGTCCGGCGACATTGATTGCGACGTCAAGGCACGTATTTCCGCAGCTTGGGCGAAATGGCGTGAGGTGACAGGTGTCATTTGTGACCCCAAAATGCCGGTTAAGCTTAAGGGGCAGGTCTATAAAACCATCATTAGACCTGTTCTCCTGTATGGCAGTGAGGCGTGGCCTGTGCTTGAGCGACACAAGCAGGAGCTGCGTGTCACGGAGATGAATATGCTGCGGTGGATGTGTGGAGTTACGCGGAAAGACCGCATCAGGAACTCCCGCATCCGGGGCAGCCTTCGTGTCCGTGACATTGCGGACAAACTGCAGGAGGGTCGCCTACGCTGGTACGGCCACGTCTTACGCAAACCGGCATGTTACGTGGGTAACAAATGTCTTGCCATGGCGCCTCCGCCGGGCCGGAACAAGCGGGGTAGACCAAAGAAGTGCTGGCTTGACGTTGTAAGAGATGACATGCGTGCCAACAAGCTCTTACCACAGGACGCTAAAGATCGTGCGAAATGGAGGAGAATGTGCAGGAAAGCGGACCCCGGGCTCCAACGCGAAAGCCGCGGATGCAACCGGGATAAACGCTGAGATGATGATGATGATTTTTATTATATTATATGACTAAAAAAATGTGATTTTCGCAATTTTTCCTATATTTACATTCTATGACAATGCTTCATGCCGAATTTCAAGATTCTGAGTTTACGGGAAGTATCCTGTAGGTTTTGATTTCTTTGCGAGTGTCGAAAATTTGTTGAAAATATCGACATAATCGGCTGTATCTTTTGATTAGCTTGGCTTAGAAGTTTGATATTTTCACGGCTTAAAGGGACAATAGACCTGAGTATTTCATGTAAATTTCAGCTTGATACGTCCACGCGTTCTTGAGATAAAGGGTCTTGACAGACAGACAGACAGACAGACGGACATCAAAGTGATCCTATAATATAAGGGTTCCGTTTTTTCCTTTTGAGGTACGGAACCCTAAAAATAAACATAATTTAGAGTTAGCCCTATGGTAATGCCCCCCAATGGAACGAAAGCCTTGGGGGGAGGCGTTTGTCCAGCTGTGGACCTCTATAGGCTGAAAAGAAGAAGAAAGAGTTAGCTGGCGAGTATTTATGTAATGTGCGTTTTGCTTGTGCGGAATAAACAATTCTTCTTTCTTTTCTTCCCATGTTTTCGTACGAACGTTCGTACGTGTTTATTTGAAACGGCTACCTATCTGACACCACAAACTAGTTACTGGGTTTAGACTTGACTGTCAGAGCTTTGAGCTTCTGACGACCCATAACAGAAACACACGGGAAAATTTAAATTGATTAAATTATTCAGTAACTTATGCCTATCTATTTACTAAAATTTAAATTAACGAACGGAATGTTGATTATTATGTAACCAAAAGATAATAATCAAAATAAGAATGGCAAATTATTCATTAAACAAGATGTCGCTGTCATAGCTGGTGACGTCTACTCGTGTCATCAAAAAAAGGGCGTAGTAGTGTTATGGGCGGAAACGCACAAGGTCGCATCGTGTCCATCTGTGAGATCAAGGCCTTGTAAATAATTATATTTTCCTGGTTATATGGAGAGAAGCGGTGGCCTAGTGATATTGGCTTACAAGTTCTAAGGTCGTAGATTCGAACCCCGTCAGGGGCTTTACTTTGTGCAAATTATTTTATCACCACTGCTCTCAAAAAACGGTGAAGGAAAACATGGTGAGGAAACCGGCATGTCCTAGATGCAAACATATCGAAGACATGCTTGCATCTTCCTACCCGAACTGAGCCTGCGTGGTATTACGGCCCGCTCCCTCTCACTAAGAGGAGACCTGTGTCCTACGAACATTATAAGCTGCTTACGATGACATGACCTGTGTTTTGAATATGGAATAAATATTCCATTTGTTTTAAGATTCTATATTCTGCAAAGAGGTCCTAACTGTTTTTTTTTTATCGTACGAGCACAGATATGAGCTGAAAAAGCCTCATACCAATTGTTTAAAAAATTAGGTAAGTTTTTTTATTATCTGTAGCATATTTAAAAAAATCCTTTAAATGATAATTATAATATAATATTCGTATAGTCGTAGTTAAATATTATTAGTAAATAGCTCAATTTATTCTAAGGTGTGAATTGTGATGCAAGACTGCTCAACCTCAGGCCCGCGGACCATAATGTGGCCCGCGAAAGAATTTATAGTGGCCCGCGCTAGTACATATGCTTTGAAAATTTGATTTTGTTTTTGAAGCAAAACGTTGATTTAGATTTGAGTTATACATATACAAGTTATACATACATAGGTATTAGGTACTTACCTAATTCAAAATGTGTTTCTCTATTTAGGTAATAATAATATTCCTAAATACACAATTCATCAGCAACTGGTTCTCAAATACAACCTTGTGGAATCGGAGGTGCCGTACTGCAGGTATATGCTCGACCCAGTTCTCGAAAATGGCCATATCACTTTGTACTGGGATCGATCCAGCATCATTGATAGGACTATTATTGCCAATAAGCCTGATATAGAGATGGTGATCGATCAGAGCGGCGTGCAATGATTGTTGACATAACCATCCCCCATGATGAGAGCCTCGTGAAAGCTGAGAAAAATAAACACAAGTATCTTGACTTGGCTCACGAGGTTGTTGACATGTGGGAAGTGGATTCAGCAATCATTGTACCGATAGTCGTGACAGCCAATGGCTTAATAACCAAAAGCCTCGACCAACACCTCAGGAGGCTCTCGTTAGGCAGCTGGATCAAGGGCGTGATTCAGACAGCAGTACTTCTAGACACGGCTCCCATTGTCAGGAGGTTCCTCTCTCTGGAGCCCGGTCCAAGCTACCGGCGCGCCGGTAGCTCGAACCCTGTTCCCGATACCGGTGGGCAGTGGCCCACCAGTATCGGTATCGGTAAAAATACATAAAAATATAAAAACATAGTGATATATTTTTTATTTTTATGTATTTTTTATATAGAAATATTAAAAGATGTAACTTAATATGTAAATATCGTGGAATAAAGGACATATTCCTAATAAACACTAATTCTATTTTATATTCGTAATAATTTTTATGGCGCTGTTTTTTCATGAGATTAACTGAAATAGAAAATGTAAGTGGCCCGTCAATAACGACTAAATCTACATTTTGGCCAGACTCTTAAAAAGGTTGAGCAGCCTTGGTGTGACGTTTGTCCATCAGTAGACTGCATTAATGCTGATGACGGTAATAAAAGTATTTATAACGAGGTACGATAACATCCAATTATTATGCCTATTTAGGTAATTGACTAAAATACCCACACTGTTCTAAGGAAATCGTTTGCTAATAATAGGTACGTAAGTTTCAAAACAACATCATGATAATATCTTTTTCCGATAACGCATACCTATTAATTTAAACCTATATAATATTAATATTATATCATTGTTTAAACCTATGAGTAGGTTTATTTTGGCCTCTCATTAACTAGCTAGTTGGGTGATCGCAGCGATCTGGGTTAAAGTTTTTATATACTTTGAGGTTTTTTTTGTTTAGTTTTGTATTTGTAGTTAGTTTGTATTTTATTTCTTTTTAGTTTTAATTTATTCATAATTTAATTAATAATAATGTAATTTTTTGTTGGGTGTTTTACATTATTTTGTATTTAAACTGCATAATGATTTACATAATGATTAGTCTTGCTAATATTATGTATATAAATACGAAAGTTTGTGAGTATAAACGGATATATGTTCGCTCTGTCACGCAAAAACTACGACACGGATTTTGATGAAATTTGGCACATAGATAGTTTATAACCAAGAATAAGACATAGGATACTTTTTATTCCGATGCTCCTACGGGATCCATACTTATGCGGGTGAACCCGCGATGCACCCCTAGCAAAAAATACTAATACAGTTTCGCCGCCAAAAGGTCTGTCATTTCTTATGACTAGACATTGTTTGTACCATAAACACATTTATTGCGCCTGTTTTTTTCGAATCCATTTTGAATTTGCTGTACTTTATCTTTTGTGTGTAATTTATGACTTCATTCAATTTTCATGGGCAGCAATTATAGAAAAGAAAAATAGTTGTCGTCTGAATAATTTTATGATTGCTTGTTCTATTGTTTTAGGTTATTCTAAGAATTTTTAGACAATAAACTAGTTGGCTGTTGTGTGTATATTTGAAAGCACGACTTGGTAATTTAAGGGAACTTTAGGGTTTTGGGCCGAAATATGTACTTAGTTTTGTCTAAGCTTGTGTTTCGAATACAATAAATTTTGAAACAATAATATTTCTTTAACAGCTTAACATTTCGCACGATTATTTTTTCCGTTAAGCCGACTCGCACGATATGACAAATTTTGACTTTCATTCAGAAAGAAGGATTCACAAGGACACATAAGGCATGGAAGTGAGAAGAGTAAAAATTTCAAAATTACTATATGACACTTCCCAAGGTCTCAAAGGTTAGCGCTTCCCTTGACCAGAGGCTTGTCATTAAACGTAGCAATGCCTCCAGTCTCTTAGGGTACCTACATTACCAACCGAAAAGGATGTGAACGAACTTTTAAACGATATATTTTAGTTTTTGAATAATTTTGGCTAAGCTAGAATATAATTTTGTTATTTTAGTGTCAGCTTGTAATTTTAAGAAAAGATTTAAGTATTATAATATTTAAAAAGTGACGATTCTCCTGTTCCGGGCGAGTAAATTCGTGTGAATCAACCCAAAACCGCTTGTTTACAAAATAATTAATGTCGAAAAAAAACATAATATATTGCTAAAAATTAATATGAATATGTTGTGAATTGGATATTGTAATTTTATTGTTGTAGTTATTTTTTTTTAACCGTACCTAAATGTTTTATAAACTTCAAAGTCATAACATACGACTGATATTGTCTAAATAAATATTTTCCTGATTAATTCCCAAAACTTCCATACCATTGAACAACAACAATGAAATTATGATACATCCATACTAATATTATAAATGCGATGGTAACTCTGTCTGTCTGTCTGTCTATCTGTCTGTTACGCTTTCCCGCTTAAACCTCTCAACCGATTTTGATGAAATTTGGCACAGACATTCTTTAGACCCTGAGAAAGAACATAGGCTAGCTTTTATCCCGAAAAAAATTGATGTTCCCGAGGGAAATCTAAAAAGCGCGATATAACCGAACTTCACGCGGGCGAAGCCGCGGGCGGAAAGCTAGTGTTTTATAAACCTCAATGTCATAGGTACATACATAGGAATAATATTGTCTAAATGAATATTTTCTTTATAAATTCCCAAAACTTCCATTCCATTGAACAACAACTATGAAATTATAACACACTAGCTGCGCCTCGCGGTTTCACCTATGTAGGTTTTTTTTATATGCTCCGCTCCTATTAGTCGCAGCGTGATATTATATAGCCTAAAGCCTTCCTGGATTAATGATCTATCCAACGCAAAAGAATTTTTTTCAAATCGGACCCGTAGTTCTAAGATTAGCGCGTTCAAACAAACAAACGAACAAACCAACTCTTCAGCTATATATATTAGTATAGATATTCAATAATCAGCTTGCCAATTCCCTAATATGTACAGTATTCTTTTAAAAATTGTCCTTATTCCTCTCATTAATATCGTCAATTCAACTTGAAAAGTGAATAACACTACGAAAAATAATGACTACCTACAAATGCTTATTATTGACATTCGGAATGTTTTAATTATACTTATTCCCAATGATATAATATTAACAGATATGATATGTTCTAACAAACTCACCAAAATAAATGTGCCGTTCGGAGCAGCTGCACACACATGCAATTTTTTTATTCTGCGTACATTTCACACGTTGATAGAGTGTGAGTGAAATGGGGCGCAATCTAAAGCATAGAGAAGAAAAAACTTTTTTACAAAAAAATAACCGACTTCCAAAAACCACTACAAAGTGAAAAATAACTAATTTCGGAAGTCGGTGTCTTTGGTTTTGTATATTTTGTTTGTTTTGTTTTTTGACACCGACTTCCGAAATTAGTTATTTTTCACTTTGTAGTGGTTTTTGGAAGTCGGTTATTTGTTTGTAAAAAAGTTTTTATTTTACACTTTTTAGTTGTTAAAAGTACTATGTATTCAGTCGCATCCGGTCAAACTGGAAGCTGACGCAAATATAGTTGGGAAACGACGTAATTTTGTTTACTTTAATTTTTACCCGTAAGTATTCCCTCAACTGCCTATGATCTTCATTATCAAATTTACTGCAGACCATTATTTTAACTCAATGGGTGCTAAGGTCTCATCAATATACCTAAATGAATGAAGTCCAACCACAAAGTAGCTACTGCAAACCGTTGAGGAGTTCCCGGTACTGGCCTTTGTCTTCATCATCAGAGCTCTTATGACAATCACAACCCATCTAGGTGTAAAGTTCTTATCAATACAAATTAATCGAGCCCAAACACAAGGTAGCTGCTGTGAATTGTTGAGGAGTTCCTTCGACTGTCTCCCGGCTCCATCATCAGATCTACTCCAGACCTTTATTGAATCGTAGGGCTTAAAAATACTTAATGAAAATGCTAAGAAATGCACTAGTCGCCCCTGCAATTTTTGAAAGTTCCCCTTGTTTTCTCTAGTCTTCCACCATCAAACCCTGATATCCTTATCATGGGACCACCTTGGGAACGTCTTCTTTCCAACAGAAAAAGAATTATCAAAATCGGTTCATAAACGACGATGTTATGCGCGAACAAACATAAAAAAAAAGCATATATACGGTCGAATTGAGTAACCTCCTCCTTTTTGAAGTCGGTTAAAAAAAGATGGCTAGTGTTTGTCATTTGCGCTGTTAGTGTTTGTCGTTTGTTTTTACGAGTGTATCGAGAGTGACTAAAGCGAGATACTGGACTTACCTTCTTTTGTACGCTTCATTTTCAGTGCGCTAGTGACATATCTACCTTGGTTTAATATTATATCAATGCTTATTCCCGTCAACGTAATCATGGTTTTCCTTAACAACAGTAATGTATAGTTTCCTATGGGTGTTTTTTCAAACACTTGTTTTCGTGGTTAATTAAATATTTAATTTGTTTGCTCATGTCTAAATAATACCATCTGCAAGGGTTGATAGGTTGCAAGCCCGGTTGAGATGGGAGATGAACCCCTGTATTTATAAACGTTGCTTAAAGTTAAGTGATTGCAAGAAGTTAACTAGTGTGAGCACAATGTACGAATGTGCTGTAAGGCATTTATTTGTTGGGTTAGTCTTTTTTTTATTGACTTGATTGTACTCTGGCTGTTAAGAGTATGTCATGCTCACTCAAATGTCTCGCTGATGGTGGCGTGTGTGGTCATTGGGTTCCCTTCAATATGGCTGAGCTGAATGATGCTGATCCATACGTCATGTTCGTGAACGGACGCCGTCGGAGGGGACTGGTCATCTCTTAGCTACCATGGCGTATTTTAATTTCTGAATTGATTTTTGTGTGTTTTCCATAATGGACGCTCTCAGCGTACAATATATTTCTGCATCGTTCTCACACGGTTGATTTCAACATGAATGATGTAATCAAATATTTGGAACAATAGCTTGAAAATTTAAAAGAGTGTCCATGGAGTTTCTTGCCCGTTCTTCTCCATAGGTAGCTACTCTTTGGAATGGGCGACTAGCTTCATCTTATTGACTGACCGACCTTCTGACAATTCAAAAGTGCCTGTTACTGTTTTTTTTTTTATTAGTTTGGCCCCATCGATGACCGATGATTCTGCCAACGTCAAGGTGGAGAGAAATAAACTAATATAACTATTATTATACGTATTTGAAATAAATGCTTTGATTTTGATTTTTGATTAGTGACTTTGACGTTTGCACGTCACTTAACTTTAATCTTCATTTATGGATAAACACCATAGTGGTTAAGGTTTATTCATAAACGATGATTCAAGTTAAGTGACGTGCAAAGGTCAAAAATGTATGGTTAAACAGTCGCCAATCACTAGTTAACTTTAAGCAACGTTTGTGAACAAAGGATATCTATGATAAAAAATGATGAGTAGGTTTTAATAATAAAAATAATACTTTCCGGCCTGAGACGTGATAACAATATAATTTCTATTGAGTCTCGCTCGACTCTCGAGCAGTGTCCTACAATGGGTTTGATCGCGGGTGGTTCTGCGTTTGCGGATGTTGATTTGGGGATGGGTAACCAGGATCTGATAGATATCGAGATCACTCTGTGTCTCGAAATGCAGTCGTTGCTGTCGATTCATTCAAAGATCTATGGCAGTCGTTACAGGTAGAAGCTCAAAAATTCTGATGACCAGACTTACCAAGGCTTATCCAGCTACTGGATCCATTTTGGTATGATCATTATTGTAAAACAAAACTCAGCCTGTGTTATCCTCTGTTGGTGTTATTAATAAAGATCATCGCCTTCGAAGTAATGACACGGCAATGTAAAGTGTACATTTTTAAAAATGAATTAAAATTAGGTCAAGAAATTGATTGATTACCTATAGTTTAATAATGAATTCAATATATGTATATTTTTTTTGTAATGTTGAATCTTACAAGATGAGGAATGTTTTCGAAGAATAAGAAATTTTGAATAAATCAGCTTTATTTATTATACTTAATACCTATGTTAAAAATATAAGTGAACAACCAAATAATTACTGCTGCAATCAAATAAATCACTTTTTAATTAAATATCATTTACATTGTTACAAAACATTATCATTTCATCAAAATTCTTAATAGCCTGCATCTTTCTATCGGATTTGTTATCGAAACTCCTTCAATTTATTTTTCCTATGGCTATAATTTTCGAAATTCAAATTTAGTCCTAAAGACGTTTTAGATATGGACTCAAAAACTGTTACTATCTTAAAATAATAGATTTATGATAATAAAAATGGGCCCTTTACATTGTCGTGTGTCATTACTTCACAGAATGTTATCTAATGATGCACTTTTTGTTTACACACAATAATGAATTGTTAACATTTTAGAAATCGGTTAGAAATACACAGATTTTTTTTTTAGTAAACTCGCAGCTGGTGACCAAGGCAGAAGTGTTCGGTGGGGCTAATATTTAAACGAAACTCCATAACACGAAGTGCCATTAACAACTTGAGTTGACTCCTAAACAACATCGTCTGCAGAAGATTCTAGTTACAATTTTACTTCGAAATGTGTTACGCCGAAAATTAGTGTATTCGTCAATATTTGTAAGTATTACTTTCCTTTTATTGTGTTGTATATGCTTGCTTTTAGTATGTTGTATATGCTATGCTAGCTTTATCAAACAATTGACGGATAACTCTCAATAATTCTCAAAATAATAGCTCGTTGAGTCCACAAGATGGCGAATGTTTTTGAAGATTAGAAAATTTTAAATAAATCAATTTTGTTTATTATGTTCTCCGTCGATGTTTTAATTGTGCTACGTAAAAAATCATTATTTAATATTTTCCAAATTCAAAAGCGACTCAGCTCTAAATTCAAATCATTGGTATTTTGTTTGTACTTATTGGAAATTATTGGTATTGGATAATGATTGATTTTGGTTTTTAACTATTGATGCCGATTCTTTTGTTCACAAACTAAACTAATTTTAGTTTTTAGTATTTTTTTCTTATCATTAAGAATGTAATAGAAGTTAACATACATATTAGTTTCGGCCTATCAAAATATATTAGGTCAGTAGTAGTTAGACAATTTAGAAGCGATTAGAAACATGGCGATCGATTAAATATACGTCGGTTTACATCAGGCGCGGACTAATTTGACAGGGCAAAACTAATATTTATCTTATGTCCTTTTCTTAGTAAAATAGAAAGAAAAAGATGAAATTAACATAAATTGAGTGTAGTTTGAAAAACAATGAAATCGGTGCCATTGGCTACTTTTATGAATCAATGAAATTACGTAATTTTTTTTTAATAACTATAAAGTAGTGCTTGGCCGCAGTCCCGCCTGATGATAAGCAGTGATCCTATCGTTGATGGTTAAGCGCGCGAATTTATTAAGCCTATTCACTTAAAAAACTTAGTGAATAGGAGGGAAGACGGCAGTTGAGCGAGGTGATGTGTTAAACCCATATTTTCCAAAAGGCTTCATGAATCCGTCAGATATTTATGTATACTCAATATGGGGACATGTAACGCTATTGCACAGGACAACTGTTGCCTGTATTCGCCCTGAATGTCCTTTTAAATATTATCCAGATCGGAGTTTTTAGAGCAAGCCCACAAATTCATGATCAGCAGGATAATTGCAAACACACTATCAGTAGCAATGACTATAAGCCCCGCACGATGATATTGCGATGGAACCTTGTCACAATAACAGCGTTGTGACGTCATCTGTCACACAAAAGGACAGCTAGCAAAAGAATGTTAAATGCAAAATTAATATTAGGGTTAAGGGTTTATTTGTATTATATAATTTTATTACACTCTTTATAAAGAGTGTATGTATAAATTAATATTAGGGTTAAGGGTTACCTACTCATCCATATTCTGACAAACAAACTTTCATTATTAAAAATTTCAAGGAAATAATTTTTGTAGACGTAAGAAAAATATACTTATTCGTATATCTTTCTTACATGTATACTATTTTTTTCTAACTACATTTCTGTTAATTTGCGAGCGGGAATTGAACCAGAGTCCACTGTGTAGTAGTCATGTTTTAATTACTACCTACATCTATCAGCTTATAAATAAAACCAGGATAATATGTAAAAAAATGTATATAGTCTTCCGAATCAGAACTGCTTTCTGTGTCTGTCGTTTCCGATTCACTGTCGTCGCCGTATTTATGACAAATAACTCGTCAGTTATTCGATCTTTATTCCAATATTCCTCTTCAAGCCGTTTAACATGATTGACTTCCTTTCGTCAGTCATCTGGAGTTATTGACTCCGACGCCTCCAACGTCAGAGCTTCAATGCGACTTTCCAACTGCTACACATTCTTTTTTGACACCCTCGTCTTTACCAGGTTCCAGATGTACTCAATGGGGTTGGGGTCGCAGTTGTAAGGTGCTAATCTAACGACTTCATGGCCATTGCCAGCTAATAAATTGTCAATTTTATAATTTTTCGGCGGTCTGTGTCGTTTAATTAATAAATACAGTTCAGGTTTTGTACTGTCGTTGGGAAAGTCGATGTTGTGATCTTGTAGCCACTCAACAATCAACTGTTTTTTATTGTTCATACTTGGTGGCCTATTCTCATCCCTACTGTGATAAGGGGCGTTGTCCATCACAATTTTGGAGTTGCGTGGTATGTTGGGTACTAATTTTTCTGTAAGCCACTTGGTGAAATTCTCAGCATTCATTTGATCATAGTAATCCCCCGTTTTGGTATCTGCTTTAAACATTAAAAGGGCATTGTCAACAAAACCGCTTTAACTTCTTTATCTATCGGCGGCCGGGGCTGTCGTTCCATCTCACTCCATCGGTTGCTGTTTGCCAACATTTTTCTACCGTGTAGTGTGCGTGTATCCACGTTTCGTCGAGATATATAACGGGTCTTTTGTCTTTTATTTTTCACCAAGCGAGTAATTTTCTTTCATACGTCGTAAATATTTAGCCCTCCACGCTTGAATTTGGGGTCTTTAAATTGGGGCCAGTCTTTTTTGGTAGCATCGCTTAAATTGGTAGCCTAAATCACATTTAATTATTTTTCTTAATGTAGTTTCACTACCAGTATAATTAAGGTCTACTTTTGAAGCCGCCAAGATTTTGCGCATTGTGGGTATTTCTCTCCTCACCGTATACATTGAATCTATAATATTTCTTAAAGCGGTTAAGGAAAACCCGTTGATATATTTCTTCTTTTGTCTTTTTCCTTTAGTAGGAGTTCTCATTTTGCTGCCACTGGCTGTTGCTGACTCATGCTCTCGTATCAATTTCGTCACAGTATTTTTTGCAACGCCTGTGGCACATGCCACACACTCCGTGACTTTGATAGAATTTTGCAAAATATTTTTAATAACTATAAGCAGTTGCTTCGGTATTAAAATGTCCGAAGCACTTTTTAAAGCACGGTTTATACTTTCAAGAACTAACTTACAGTCCTCTTTCTCTTTAACAAAATAATTGTCCACTTTAATTATAATTTCACGAGCACGACTATTAATTAATTTCTTACTCATTTTAACGAGTAACAGCTAACAAAACTAAACAACAAAACTCAAGAACAACAATAAAACAGGATAACAAAAACAAAAAGCTAACAAAAATATTCGATGTGCGTAAGTGGGTAAGCGCGGACTGAACTTGCGAACGGTACCGACGGTGCGAGTTCGACTACGTCACCAAGATGGCCGCCAATCGCAATATCATCGTGCGGGGCTATTAGTTTTTAGTTTCATCATCATCATCATGAGCCCCTACTCATCCACTGCTGGACATAGGCCTCCTTCATGGCACGCCAACAAGCTCGATCCTGAGCAGTTCTCCGCCAGCCACTACCAGCCACCTTTTTGATGTCGTCGCTCCTTCTCGCCCAAGGGCGTCCCACGCTACGTTTGCTGAGACGCGGTCTCCACTCGAGGATTCGTTTACCCCAACGGTTGTCGGTCCTGCGGCATATGTGACCAGCCCATTGCCACTTCAGCTTGCTAATCTTCTCAGTTATGTCGGTGACTCTGGTCCTTTAGAGAGACGCCCAACATAGACCGCTCCATAACTCGCCAAACTACAAAAAAAAACTACTGCGCTTTAATATCAACGCTAGCATCACTGCTTACCATCAGGCGGAATCGGGGTCATGCACTAGTTTTTAATGATAAAAAAAAAAACGTTCGAGAACTGCCCCCCAAGAAGTCAGTTCATATTGGTTATTGAAAAGTTAAAATAATAACTAGTCTCTGCAGCAGTAGGGTCCAAAGCCAATTCATAGAAATTTTAGAACAATAACAACAAAAAAGAACAAAAGGAAGAATCTTTGACCATTTTCGTTTTTGTTATTTCACAAAAGTTTGGGTTTGTAATGGCTCATGGCTTTGTTAAAACCAAACTCCAGGTTTTAGTAAAAAAAAAAATAATACAAAAGCGAGTTAATAATCCGTGGAATTTGTTACATTCTAAGTGTCTTGTTCGGGTAGGCCTAAAGTTTCTGCAAAAAAAGTATTTACAATTCTACCTTATCATTAGGTACAGTTGCCAACGAAGATGAAGTTGTCGAAGCTCATCGTTATTAGACCTACGAGAATATCAATAAACCTCCATTTTC